>CAUYQU010040492.1:0-54252 GCA_963574635.1 Cheracebus regulus
TGGACAGCTCCTAGGGTCCTATCCTCACTGAAGCACTTATGCCGGAAAGCCCTCCGAAGCTTCCTAACAACTTACCAAGTCCTAGCACTGCCAATCCCCAAGAAAATGAAAGAGTTCCTCACATACAGGACTTTTTAAGCAACGCCACATCTTATGTTTCTTTGTAACAGGATAAATCTTCCTGGCAAAGGAGTTGTTGGAATTATGGGCCAAACATCTGGTCTTGGATTGAAATAGCATTTCTTCGGGATTGTGAATAGAA
Organism: Cheracebus regulus; assembly: GCA_963574635.1. Lineage (NCBI taxonomy): Eukaryota > Metazoa > Chordata > Mammalia > Primates > Pitheciidae > Cheracebus > Cheracebus regulus. The sequence continues at coordinate 263 of CAUYQU010040492.1, forward strand.
TGTAGCAAAACCAGATTCCAGTGTACTAGTCATGGATCTTTCTCTTCCTGGCATGTAAAAGTCAGTCTTAGAGGAGGAGATTCCACTTGCGCGGCAACAGAGCCTTACCTTAAATCTTCATTCCAGTTACAAACAGCAAGTGTTGAACCCTTTCTAGTCGTTTTGATTCAAAGTGCTGTTACTGATGTTGTTTTGATTATATAAGTAAGTGGGCCTCCAGAGCCTCGCTAGTGGCAGAGCAGCTCATACTCCCTCCACTGGGAAGGATGGCTCCTGCCTAGTACCTATCCTTGTGTTTCTGATGCAGTGGTAGCATTGGTTCAAGTTCTCTCCTGCTGTGGTCACAGTTGCTTTGACGTTGGCCAAAGTGCTTTTCTTCTTGGGCTCCCTTCTGACCTGCAGGACAGTTTTCATGGAGCCATTTGGTATGAGGTATTAATTTAGCTTAACTAAATTACAGGGGAATCAGAGGCTGTGCTCCTGACTGATCCAGACACTATTACTGGCTTTTTTTTTTTTTAAACAATGGTGTGCATGTGCAGGAGATGACAAATTTGCATGTCAGGTTATACAAGGATGTATTCTTAAACTGCATGACTATTCAGATGGCTACTGAGTTACCAGTGGCCATTTATCAGCATCATATTTATTTGTATTTTCTCAACAGATGTTAAGGTACAACTGTGTTTTTCTCGATATCTAAAAACCATAGTACTTAAATCGAACAGTTGCAAAGATGTCTTAATTGTGTAAAGAATTGGTATTGTTATGACTTTAGCTGATACTCTTACGTACAAGATCTGTCTCTGCTATTTAACTTCATTGGATTAATCAGCTGGTTTCGACTCTACCGCGAAACAAAAATAGCTCCTTAAAAGTACTGTTCTCCTTCAGTGGCATGTAGTTATCTAATCAAGACACCTCATTCAAACGAAATCTGCCTTAGGAAAGTTTAATATATTTTAAATTATTTTAAAAGAGATACAACGTCTTATTCTTTAGCTTTCTTAATCGGTGCTTTATGGAGGCCAGTGTAACGTTACATGACTTGTAGAGAAAGTTGAGGAATTTCCTCTACCACCTTTGTTGCTTGAAGAAAAACATTTCTTTTCAAAATGAGAGGCTTTCATTGAAGGAAAGAAAAAAACAGTTAAAAGCTTTTGGCTCTGTTTCATTTTTTTCCCCATTAAGAAAAAAAAAAAAAAATCCCCTTTTAAAACACGCAGGGCTGGGCATGATGACACATGCCTGTAATCCCAGCACTTTGGGAGGCTGAGGTGGGAGGACTGCTTGAGCCCAGGAGTTCAAGATCAGCCTGAGCAACAGAGTGAGATGAGACCCCACCTCTATTAAAAAAAAAATAGCCAAAAAACTTAGCTGGGCGTGGTGGTGTGCACCTGTAGCCCCAGCTACTCAGGAGGCTGAGATGGGAGAACTCCTTGAGCCTGGAACATGGAGGCTGCAGTGAGCCATGATTGTGCCACTGTACTGCAGCCTGGGTGACAGCATGATCCTGCCTCAAAAAATAAACACATAAAACAAGTAGTATAGCAGAAGAGCTGGGAATGGATTGACCAGCATTTACATTTCATGGTAAACTTCTTGAAGTTCCAGGTACAGCAGAGGCTGAGCCTCTGGGTGGTTTGAGGCCTGGTTGGCTGTCAGATTTAGCTTCAAACTTTGCTGTTGTCCTTAAGGGGGCGGTGAATCCTCCATGAATAAAGGGAATAAGTGACTTTTTCCATTTGACAGTTTAAGAATTTAAAGCTTATATAAAAAAATAGCATCCAAAGAAAGTTTATTCTGTGATATTAGAGACAAAAGGTTTTCATACAAATGCAAGTTTGACAGTCGGCATCTTTCTGGCTGTCCAAGAAGAGTCACTTGTAACACAGCCAGCAGGCTGCTTTGTTTTTTATTTTAACGAACACTAACACACAAATGCAGCATGATTGCTGTAAAATAAATGCTAAATTTGTACAAAAGTCCCAGTCCTTCCGCAGTTCTAGGTTTAGAGTCAGGCTCGGTCTCACTTGCCCCGCTCTTGCGTTAAACAATTGTTTTTTATACAGCCTCTGGCTCCCAATGGCATAGTTCAAGGCTGCATATTGTCTTTAAAGTTTTCTTTCCTGTCATGCACATCAATTTGGAACCTGCTGGTAACTCTTCTACCAGAGGGTAAATAAAAAGATCAGTTTTTAAGAGGATTCAGCCCATTTTATAAGAGTATAATAGTTTTGGCCAGACATCCATTAACATCTATTTAAATCAGATACAGACACAATGCCAAATATTAGAATCATAAATGTAATTTTGGAGATGATGTTTACCTTGGGTAGGAAGACACTTGGACCATATTAGATTTGAAAGCCTTCTGTTCCAGAGCAAAATGGGGCAGGCTAATTCCCTGTCATCCAAGCAACTAAAAGGTAAAAGCCTTATGACTTTAAAATAAAAAAGGTTATTTTTTCCCTATAAAAGATGGGCAGTGTAATGTGAGTTACACATTAAAATTATTTTGTACATCCCTGCTCCAAACCACCACAAAAATGGTATTTTTTAAATGCCTGCCCGTCCTCGCCTAGAAGGGAGTTTTCCAAGATTTGGGGTGACTGGTTCATCCCACGGCCCCAGGCAGCAGTTCATCCCGTAACTGTCCTCTGCCTTTCCATCACTGCTGAGCCCTGAGATTTGTGAACAGCCCTCGGAGCATCTAGGCCTCTGCAACAATCAGGTCTCTGGTGACTTGAAAAGCAGCAATGAGGGAACTCAGCTGGATCTTCTCATTGGTGCCAACAGAAAGCCTGTACCTAACGGAAACCAAACACAGGGTAAGAAAAAGCACACACAGCTGCCTTTTCATAAGAGAACAAGCAATCTGGGGCTGAAATCTGTTGAAGGAGTGGGGAGGGGAATTGAAGCAAATTTACCCTGGATAGCAATCTTCTATGTGTCCCCCTAACATTTTCTTCTCTGCGTCCCCCTAACATTTTCTTCTCTGCCCTATGCATTGATTTATAAATCTGATGTTTCAAACCCCGAAGGACAGATTCAGTTCTAAAAATTATTAGGTATCAGGCCGGGTGTGGTGGCTCACGCCTGTAATCCCAGCACTTTGGGAGGCCAATGTGGGCCAATCATTTGAGGCCAGCTTGGCCAACATGGTGAAACCCCTGTCTCTACAAAACAAACAACCCACAAAAATTAGCCGGGCATGGTAGTGCATGTCTGTAATCCCAGCTACTCGAGAGGCTGAGGCAGAAGTATTGCTTGAATCTGGGAGGCAGAAGTTGCCGTGAGCCAAGATCACATCACTGCACTCTAGCTTGGGCGACACAGCAAGACTGTCTCAAAGAAAAATAAATTATTAGGTATCGACAGTGGTGTTCTGAAGTGAACTTTGTCCTAACTATACAGATACACAAAATTTATGTAACAAAGGATTATTTCATCAGCAAAATACATTAAGAGGGAAAAATGGAGATTTCCTTCCTCGTAAGCCATTTCACTGGGAAGTTTGGCTGATGTATCAGTGGGCCTGTGGTCTAGTCAGTAAAGTGGGACACTGGAGTTCATCTCTTCACCTTTTAAATGCCCAGTCACTGAGAGCAAAATCGTCATATTCACAATGCAATGAGGAGAGGTGACCTAATTTGTGCCTGTGAAAGCCAATGCCACAAATTAGTTGGCCTCTGCTGACGTCTATGTTGAACCCGATGCTCTGTCTACTTAAAATGATAGCTGTCAGCTTCACTGGGGGCTAATAACAGTGTTTGCGGAACCAGGCAAAGTGGAAAATTGAGTTTGTGTTTACTTTTCTCCCCAATATGCTTTAGTATGCCAAAATGCCTTAATAACAGCTGGGTAGTTGAACTGAAACAGGCCTCCCAAATAACAAGGGCATTTTCAGAATCAGTGTGGCTGAGCCTGTGAGGTCCAAGGAGAGACCTTCATTCATATCAGATACGTAACTGATCTGAACTTATCTGTTGAGTTTATCCCCATGTTCTTTAAGCAGCTCACACCCTTCCCCTCATTCCATTCAGTGTCACCAGACTAGATTCTACAGTATGTGAATGATTTAGAAAAAAAAAAACTGAAACCAAGAAAGCTGAAACAAATACAACGGGAAAAAAGGAGGAAAATAATTAAAATTGGGACAAGAAGTACTCACTCGATGTCTGCCATTTTGGTCAATAAATGTATTCGAACTGAAGATGGAAAGTCAACTGGGGGAAAAACAAAATCAAATGAGTTAGGTGTGTCAGTCTCCTGTCAAAAAACCCCCAGAGGACAAAGGAGTTTCAACATTAAATCCTTAACACTGAACTAGTCGTGTGGCTTCAGCCTGCTCATAGATACCACACCTCTAAGAAAGTAAGAACCGTGCTGGTTTCATACATTTTACCCACTCTATTTTTGCCATTCTTTATAGGGTAGCCAAAAAGGAAAAGGAAAATTAGCAGATACCAAAGTGATACTAAGACCACCAAAGGATCATCACACTGCTCTTAGCAGCTGGGTAGCTCTACAAATTAATTTGAATGCTGGGTTCACTTGTTTTTTTTTTTTTTTTTTTTTTGAGATGGAGTCTCACTCTGTTGCCCAGGCTGGAGTGAAGTGGCAGATCTTGGCTCATGGCAATCTCCGCCTCCTGGGTTCAAGTGATTCTCCTGCCTTAGCCTCGAGTAGCTGGGACTACAGGCATGCACCACCACATCGGCTAATTTTTGTACTTTTTAGTAGAAAGGGGGTTTCACCATATTGGACAGGCTGGTCTCAAACTCCCGACCTTGTGATTCGCCTGCCTCGGCCTCCCAAAGTGCTGGGATTACAAGTGTGAGCCATCGCGCCCGGCCTGTTTTTATTTTATATTTTGAGACAGGGTCTTGCTCTGTTGCCCAGGCTGGAGTGCCATGGTGTGGCATGATCATGACTCACTGCAGTCTTGACCTCTTGGGCTTGAGGGATCCTCCACCTCAGACCCGTGAGTAGCTGGGGCTACAGGTGTACGCCACCACGCCTGGCTATTTTGTATTTTTTTTGTAGAGATGGGGTTTCACCATGTTGGCCAGGCTGGTCTTGAACTCCTGACCTCGTGATCCGCCTGCCTTGGCCTCCCAAAGTGCTGGAATGACAGGTGTGAGCCACCGTGCCTGGCCATGTATGTATTTTTTTTTTTTTTTAAGAAATGTGAATTAATATATACTACTTACTGCTATAAAATACCCCTAAAGGAAATAGCCTCCAGGAGTTTTAACTCTCCCTAGCAGTTCTAGACATTGAAAGAGGGTTTTTGGGGAGTAGGAGCTAGGGGAGAGATAGCATTAGAAAAAATACCTAATGTAGATGATGGGGTGATGGATGCAGGAAAACACTGTGGCAAGTGTATATCTATGTAACAAACCTGCACATTCTGCACACAGAATTTAAAGTATAATACAAAATAAAAAAACAAAATTAAAGGTTTCTAGAACAAAGTTTTTTTTTTTTTTTTTTTTTTTTTTAAACAGACTCTAGCTCTGTCACCCAGGCGGGAGTGCAGTGACAAATCTCAGCTCACTGCAACCTCGACCTCTCAGGTTCAAACAATTCTCCCACCTCAGCCTCCTGAGTAGCTGGGATTACAAGCCTGCACCACCAAACCCGGCGAATTTTTTGTATTTTTATTAGAGACAGGATTTCACCATGTTGGTTAGGCTGGTCTCAAACTCCTGACCCCAGGTGATTTGCCTGCTTTGGCCTCCCATAGTACTGGGATTACAGGTGTGAGCCATTACACCCAGCTCTGGAACAAAATTTTAAACAGTGGCAAGACAGAACTGCTAAAAAGAAAGGGTCTGATTGATACTTCATTCGTTTCTTTGCTTCAAGAATGAAGCCTCTTGTTCTAACCATCCTTAACCCCAAAGCAGGCCACATTCTCCACAGCTTCTCAGCTGGGGGAATAATGTAAGTTACCTCTATGCACAAACAAGTGTATCTCTGTCAGGATATCGTGCAGTGCCAACCCCTTCAGAGTTTTCAACTCCGTAATATCTAGAGAGGAGCAGTTAAGGCAAAGGGAACAAGTTCCAGAACAAACATACTGCAGAGAATTTTGAATCCAAACCCTGGCAAGTGACTTTTTAAAGTAGGGCTTTTAATCCCAACACAACTGTTTCTCTTTCAACTTGAAGCTGCACGTGTTGGACTCCAATTCTTTTTCTTTGTTTCATCTTCAGTAAGGGCTTTCTGAAAGATAACTGTACCTCCTTCTAGTAGAGAATAAAGCCAATTACATTTCCTTCCTTCCTTTCCCTCTCTCTTTCTTACTTTCTTTGCAGTGGTGCAATCTCAGCTCACTGCAACCTCTGCCTCCTGAGTTACCAGCAATTCTCATGCCTCAGCCTCCCGAGTAGCTGGAACTACAGGCACCTGCCACCATGCCTGGCTAATTTCTGTATTTTTAGTAGAAATAGGGGTTCACCACATTGGCCAGGCTGGTCTCGAACTCTTGACCTCAAGTGATCTACCTGCCTCAGCCTCCCAAAGTGTTGAGATTACAGGCGTGAACCACTGCACCTGGCCCCAAATGCATTTTCAAAAAGACTTCGTATCACCATTCCTAGCCTTTAATTTCACAGCACAAGAGCTATTACTATCACTGACCACTTGAAAATTACTGCATCTTCAATGCCAAGGCCTAAGCTTTTCTCCCATCTGGGAGTGAAGCTGCTTCAGGCCTTCCCCTGACTTGAAGGTCAGTGCCTTTCAAGAACTCTGGGGTGTTAAAGACAAGGACCCACTCCACCTACAGACATCTCATTCCCACAGCAAGCTGACCAGAGTCACCTGAAGCCAGTCGTCCTTTGCCAGCAAGGTGTGGGTGCTAGCTGCAGCCTGAACTCCTGGGGCCACCTTCAGGTCTCAGTGGCCAGGAGGTCATGAGAAAGGATACTTCTGTAGGCGGTGGTGAAATCTTGATTCAACATCCAGTCCAGGATGTTGGCGATGTCGGACTTGAGCGGGTGCCCGGTGCAGGTGTAGACAGTCTCCTCTGTCACCTTCCCAAAGGCCATACTGGTGCTCTGTGTAGACAGATGGGGAAGGGGAGATCACAGTGGCTGTCATGGCAGCCACCAAGTTGCGGGGAGCCAAGAAGAAATTGCAGCAAAGCAGGTGGACAGCAAAGTTCCGTGGGCACAAGGCAACTGGAACCCCACTTGTTCTACAGCGGGAAGAGTCGCTCATCAGAGGATGCTATAGCCTGGTGGCTATTACAGTGCCAAATCCTTCCCTCCTTTTGCCTTCTTTGCAATAAATGATACTTTCTGTTTTTTAAAAATTTTGTTTTTCTCTGTTTTTAGAGACAGGGTCTTGCTGGAGTGCAGTGGCATGATCGTGGCTCACTGCAGCCTCGACCTCCTGGGCTCAAGTCCCCCTCCTGCCTCAGCCTCCTGAGTAGCTGGGACTACATGCGTGGACCACCACACCTAGCTCATGTTTTTTTTCTTAGTGGAGACAGAGTCTCACTATGTTGCCCAGGCTGGCCTCCAGCTCTTGGGCTGAGGCAATCCACCTGCCTCAGCCTCCCCAAGTGCTGGGGTCACAGGTGTGAGCCACCATACCTGGCCTACAACAAGTGATTTTTTTCAATTAATCAGACTACAAAGCGAGGAGGGGGAATCTAGTAGGTTATGAGATCAAGGTCTTACCAGTTGTAGATTTCTAAATTTACAGATTGGTCACGCTGTTGCTTAGGTCTTTCTTAAAACACTATTGCAAAGCAATGACTCAAGATTTGCTGGGACCAGGCCGGGCACGGTGGCTCACGTCTGTAATCCCAGCACTTTGGGAAGCCCAGGTAGGTGGATCACTTGAAGTCAGGGTTTAGAGACCAGCCTGGCCAACATGGCAAAATCCCATCTCTATTAAAAATACAAAAATTAGCCAGGAGTGGCAGTGGTGCCTGTAATCCCAGCTGCTCAGGAGGAAGGAGACTCACTTGAACCCAGGAGGCAGAGGTTGCAGTGACCTGAGATCATGCTGCTGCACTCCAGCCTGGGCAACAGAGCAAGACTCTGTCTCAAAAAAAAAAAAAAAAAAGGTTTGCTGGGATCATACCTGCAAAATGTTCAGAGCCCTGCGCATGTCTCCACTGGAAAGAGTGACAAGTGCTTTCATTCCATCTTCACTTATATCAACTCTGAAAGAAATAAGCAAAAGGGATTTACGAGGCCCCCTGAGAGCACCAGGCTTCACCATAAGGCTTTAAAGGAATGAAGGAAAGAGAGGAAAAGAGTTAATAACCTCCTGATCTATATACTCTAGAATTCACTCTGGTTTTTAGGGATCTGGGCTTCACATTAGTAGTCACTGCCAACCAAAATCAAGAAGAGCCCGTACTTAGGAACGAGCATTCTCCCATGAAGACAGTGGCCTTGAATTCTGCTCTCTGGGGAGGACAGAGGCCTGGCACAATCCATGATCACACAGCCGAAACTCCTCCCTTACAACGAGCAGCTGCTCAGGTTGGCTACTTGCTTGGCATCTGATACACAGAATGTGATGTCTCAGAACCTTCCCTTCTAGTCTAAAAAGGCTGGAAGCATCTTTGCAGAAGGGACTCGGCAGCATGCAGTTTCCCAATGACAAAGAACAGTAGGAGGAAATTGGGACAGCTTCCAGGGGAGGAGGATGGAATCAAGAAAAATGAAGAACCAAATGACTTTTATGAGGAACGGCCTTGAGACAGCAGAGAAAATGACAGCAGAGGATGGTCCCCAAGGCTCACCCTGTGTTAGGCACTCTGCTAAGTCATTTTCCAACATCTCCTTTACAAATGAACCAGCCAGCCATCCCAGAAGCCTGTTTCTACAGAAGCCTGTTTCTACTATGCTGCATCCTCAATGGCTCGCAAAATACTCACTTCTCTTCTTCCACGACATGTTCCAGGCGGGGAACCATGAGTTCAGGGGTCAGGGGACCGAACCGAAACCTCGTACAGCGGGACTGCAAGGCGGGGATGATCTTTGACAGATAGTTACAGATGAGGCAGAATCTGGTATTTTCTGTGAATTTCTCAATTACTGGTGAGAGAAAATAAAACTACCTCATGTCAAAGTCCATTCCGATTTTTCAAAGAACCCAGAAAACTTGAACTTTTCTATGGTCACAAAAGTATAGGAAAAGATTCAAGACTGCAAACAAGTGAGGATGTTGGCTGGGCATGGTGGCTCACGTCTGTAATCCTGGCATTTTGGAAAGCTAAGGCGGGAGGATCATTTGAGGTCAGGAGTTTGAGACCAGCTTGGGCAACATGGCAAAACCCAATCTCTACTAAAAATACAAAAATTAGCCAGGCGTGGTGGTGCATGCCTGTAATCCCAGCTACTCGGGAGGCTGAGGCAGAAGAATTGCTTGAATCCGGGAGGTGGAGGTTGCAGTGACCCAAAATCATGCCACTGCACTCCAGCCTGGGTGACAGAGTAAGACTCCGTCTCAAAAAAGAAAGAATGCAAACAAGTAGTGAGGCTGCAGCCTGAGATAAGACAGGGCATTCCTCTTTTTTTTTTTTTTTTTTTTGAAACAGAGTCTCGCTGTTGCCCAGGCTGGAGTGCAATGGCGTGATCTTGGCTCACTGCAACCTCTGCCTCCCGTGTTCAAGTGATTCTCTTGCCTCAGCCTCCTCAGTAGCTGGCATTACAGGCGTGTGCCACCATGCCTGGCCAAGTTCTGTGTATTTTTGGTAGAGACGGGGTTTCACTGTTGGCCAGCCTGATCTTGAACTTTTGACCTCAAGTGGTCTGCCCACCTCAGCCTCCCAAAGTGTTGGGATTACAGGCGTGAGCCACCACACCCCACCTAGCAACTCCTCTTTCACAAGCTGGTAAACATGCTTCAGTGGGATTTTACAAAATGCTTCCTTTTTCACCACTTGCCATGATTCTGGCACTTCTGCCATGTAATCCCATTAAGATGATGAGACTGCTTCTTGTCCTTTTACATAAAATTATATTTGGCAGGTTGATGATTCTTCACCTTCTATGGGCAAGGAAGGGGACAGCTTTTTGCAGACTTTTCCATGGACACTCTCTGGAGGCCTTAGAGCACTCAACGGAGCAATAACTCGAACAGAGAGATGCTTATGATACCAGTTCCATTCTGTAGGTACCCAGTGTTCTCACATGGGATCTGCCCAGACTGACAGTTACTCGGCAGAACAAGATGCCGAAGAAAGGCTGCCAAGCTTCTAGGACCAAAAGATACTCTCACTGTCCTCCTCCTCCTCCTCTTCTGAAACATGTGCTGCCATCTACTCCCTCCCCACAAACTCCTAAAGATTGTTCTTCTCTCAAAGCTGATTCACTTGGAATCTTAATGAGAGATTACAAGTATCCTTTAAGAGAAAAGCACTGCACTAGGCCCCCGAAGACAGACAAATCCCAGGGTGCTCTCTTTCCTCCTGCCAAATCATTCACTTGCCAAGCAGTAATGTCAGCTCTCTGAGTGCACCTCAACTTCAGATATTCTTTTCCTAGCTACTGTGGTTCAAAGGGTGCCATTAGCAGAAAGGACTAGCCAATAGTTTAGGGATGAAAGATTTTCCACACCCCGTCCCATGGAAAGATACGAATTCCCAACCCTGAAATTGAACCCAGTGTCAAAGGAGGTTGAACATCAGTGACTGGCCAGACTTAAAAGTCCGCACAGGGCTTAGTCCTTAGGTTGCTGAAAGGGAAGGTCCCAGTAGGTATCTTGCCTGCATCATCAGATGGGAGACACAGAGAAAGGTGTAGAGATTTCTCTGGGCCAGAAGATGAAAACTGAAAACAAGCCATGCTATATCTCATGTCCAAAGTTCCTAATTCTCCTGTAATCCCAGCACTTTGGGAGGCCGAGGCAGACAGATCACCTGAGGTCAGGAGTTCGAGACCAGCCTGGCCAACATGGTGAAACCCCGTCTCTACTAAAAATAGAAAAATTAGCTGGGTGTGGTGGCATGTGCCTGTAATCTCAGCTACCTGAGAGGCTGAGGTTGGAGTATCGCTTGAACCCGGGAGGCGGAGGTTGCAGTGAGCCAAGATTGCACCACTGCACTCCAGTCTGTGCAACAGAGGAAAAAACAACAAAACAACAGCAACAAAGTTCCTAATTCTCCTTCCAGTGTGCTCTGCAGCCCACACACTACACAGTGGCTCCGCTTACCTCTTCTCAAGGCATTCTGGGCATCCTGAGTCATGGCATCTGCTTCATCCAAGATCACCAGCTTAAAGCCTTTCCTAGAAAAACAAATGGTGCTGTCTAAAGATGTCTTCAATCTCACCTCAGTGTCTGAACCCAAACCTGCATCTCCCCATGGGTGCCATCAGGCCCTGTCTCAGAAAGGCTATTTCTTCTAGAAGTTTGACCAAGGCAGACATCTTTGGCCACTCAGAGAGGAAATGGCCCATCACTCTTTCAACCCTTGGTGGGAACTGAGGACTGATTTCTTTGCTTCTATGTGCTGTGTGCTCTGGCACCTTCACCTTCCTTCCACAGAGTACCCTATCATGCCAACTGCTTTCTCCATCTCCTTCACTCAGGTCTCAGTCTTCTCACCCTTTTTCTTTTTTTTTGAGATGGAGTTTTTGCTCTGCTGCCCAGGCTGTAGTGCAGTGCTGTGATCTCAGCTCACTGCAACCTCTGCCTCCCGGGTAGCTGGGATTACAGGGGCCCGCCACCATGCCCAGATAATTTTTGTATTTTTAGTAAAGACAAGGTTTTACTATGTTGGTTAGGCTGATCTTGAACTCTTGACCTCAGGTGATCCAACCGCCTAGGCCTCCCAAAGTCCTAGGATTACAGGCCACTGTACCTGGCCCTCACCTTTTTTCTTTCTTTTTTTTTTAGCCACCATCCTACTTATCCTTCCTGATCTCAATTTATTTTTGTTTAAATTCAAACTACCTCATCCAGTCTTAGAGTAATCTAACCAGCTCCCAGGAACTAAAAATGAAATTAATGTTTCCCTAAAGAACTTGGTAATACAGGTTGGGCTCACGCCTGTAATCCCAGCACTTTGGGAGGCTGTGGCAGGCAGATCGCTTGAGCTTAGGAGTTCTAGACCAGCCTAGGCAACATGGGGACACCCTGTGTCTACTAAAAAATATAAAAATTAGTTGGACATGATGGCTTGTGCCTGTAGTCCCAGCTACTCAGGAGGCTGAGGCTGGAGGATCGTTTGAGCATGGGAGGTAGAGGTTGCAGTGAGCTGAGATCATGCTGTTGCACACCAGCCTGGGCGATAGAGGGAGACCCTGTCTCCACAAACAAACAAACAAACAACAAAAAAGAACTTCCTAATACAGGTACATACAGATGTAGATAACATTTTCTTTTAATAGTTGCATTATAACACTTACTACCAACCCTGTCCTTTATCTCTTTTCCATGACTGCTTTCAAGAAAGTCACTTTTTTTCAACTCATATAAACTGGCAAAGGAAAGGATTAAAAAATTAAACCATATCATCTTACTAATCAAGATCAAGGGAGAGAAATGATATAAATAATTCTTACTTAAATATTGTCCTTGTGCTAGCAAAGCTCAGTATTGGTCCTCGAACGATGTCTATTCCTCGGTCATCTGAAGCATTCAGCTAAATGCAGAAGACAAAAGTCAAAACACAAAGCATGTCGCTGTGCTATCTACGAGTTTTGGGTTTTTGTGTGTCTCTTCATTGGTCCAGTTCAGCAGACTAGCTCTCTATGTCTAACAAAACTCACTAACTCATTATCTTACATTCCGAAAGGCAGATGGCTATATTATCCCCACCCTTTGAGGACAATGACTCTTACATAAATTGGAGAAATAATTAATTGGTATGGTTAAACTGAACAGCACCTCTAGTATGAGCAGAATGATCCAAATTTAACTACCACAATCCCAAGGTTACCAAGTTCTTAATAAACCAAAATAAGGACATTAGTAGCAGCAAAGTTCTGATACTCACGTCTAAAAAGTCAAACATTTTTTTCTTGCCATAGACAATACTCAGATTTTTGAATCTAAGTATATTAGTCAGGGTCTCAGTAATATACAGATGGCATACTCAAATGCAGCAATTTGCAGGGAATTAAACAAGGAGATCTATTTTTTTCTTTTTTTTTTTTTTGAGACGGAGTTTCACTCTTGTTACCCAGGCTGGAATGCAATGGTGTGACCTCGGCTCACTGCAACCCCTGCCTCCCAGGTTCCAGCGATTTTCCTGCCTCAGCCTCCTGAGTAGCTGGGATTACAGGTGTCCGCCACCTCGCCTGGCTAATTTTTTATATATTTTTTTATTAGAAATGGGGTTTCACCATGTTGGCCAGGCTAGTCTCGAATTTCTGACCTCAGGCAATCCACCCACCTCAGCCTCCCAAAGTGTTGGGATTACAGATGTGAGCCACTACACCTGGCCTAGGAGATCTTTTTAAAGGTGTGATATAGGAAAACCATGGGGCTATGCAATCCCTGTCGCCTTTGGCCCTGAAGGGGTTAGTGAAGGCAGTAGCTATAGGCCACTGGAGAGGGCTACAGGAAAGGTACCACCTGTGAGATGTACCCTAGAGGTGGGCCATGCTGCCAGCAGTGTCAGCCTCCAGAGAAGGTCCAGGCATCACTCACTTCCTTCCCCGACCCCTGCCAGGGCCCTGGCCAATCCCAACCAGGAGCCAGAGAGGGTAAGTGAGCTTCTAGTCTGCAGAGCTCAGCCTTCCAGGCAAGAATAGGGTGGAGAAATGTGGAGAATTGATCTGCAGGGGCCACGGTGGACAGGCGACGATCAAGTAACCATAAGCAGGGTTTGGGTAGAAGTTGGCAACAGCAAAGAAGAAGGTGCCTAGCCCTACAACTGCCCTCTAGCTGACCAAAGCGAATCCAGACCAAAATGGCCCTTACAGAAAAAAGTGAATTAAAATATCTTATTTCAAATTTACTTCTTTCCTAACTGCCTATGGGCAACTTACTTTTAAAGTAAAATAAAACCGGCAGAGCTGAAATTAAGAGACTGGAGTCCTAAGTTATTTGTAGAGTAAGAACAATCTTATTTACCTCCAAGACCATGGAGCCAAATTCTTTGTCTTTATATAGCTGCTTTGCACAGGCTAGGATGGTAGATGTCTTGCCTGTCCCTGGGGGGCCATAGAGAAGCAAGTGTGGCAGTCGGTCTTCACTGATAAATTTCTGAACTGAGGATAGGGAAGAAAGGAGGGCACCATGAGTGTTTGGGAGCTGCCTCATTCACCCCAGGTCCCTGAGTTGGGCTGAAAGCTATTCGACCCAATTCAATGTCCAAATCAGAGGCAGATACAACTTGACGTAGGGGCCTTGTCTCTGTATTCCTGGTGCAATTGGAATTCACTCAATAATGCAGCCAGTCAAGTATTTACTGAGTGCCTACTGTGTTACAGGCACCTTTCTGGGTGCTGGCGACGTCTCTGAACTTAAATGATTCTCTGTCATGCTATTTTTACTCCACTGTGTTGCAATTTTATGCTCATGTTTATGACTTACCCACTAGACTGTAGCTACCTGAAGAAAATGAATGAACAATCTTAAAGACACATTCTATAGAGTTCAATCAGATTCTTTGAAGTTATTACTTAGGAGAGACAACATCACTAAGAAATTTATACAGGTCCTTCTATGCCAGGACAAGAGCAACTGACACATGGATACTTACTGGTACTCAGAATGTCCTGATGAGAAATGAGATCATTCAGGGTCTGTGGCCGGTATTTCTCAACCCTGAAATACAATTTAGCATGTATTATGACATATAAATGCAAGAATATTTGATGTGCAAAAGAATCCTTGGCTGGGCATGGTGCTTCACGCCTGTAATCTCAGCACTTTGGGAGGCTGAGGTGGGCGGATCACAAGGTCAGGAGTTCAAGACCAGCCTGACCAACATGGTGAAACCCTGTCTCCACTAATAATACAAAAATTAGCCGGGCATGGTGGTGCACACCTGTAATCCCAGCTACTTAGGAGGCTGAGGCAGAAGAACTGATTGAACCCAGGAGGTGGAGGTTGCAGTGTGCCGATATCACGCCATTGCACTCCAGCCTGGGCCAGAGTGAGACTCCATCTCATGAAAAAAAAAAAAAAAAAAATCCTTGTAGGCCAGGCACAGTGGCTAACACCTGTAATCCAAGCACTTTGGGAGGCTGAGGCAGGTAGATCATTTGAGGTCAGAAGTTCAAGACCAGCCTGGCCAACACGGCAAAACCCTGTCTCTACACCTACCTCCTAGGATCTTTGTAAGGATCAAACATCTAACAGGGTGTCTGCTAACCTACTAATATGCCATTCAATAAGAAAATACCAAAAATTACAAAAATTAGCCGGGTATGGTGGCATGTCCCCGTAGTCTCAGCTACTCAGGAGGTGGGAGAATCGCTTGAACCTGTGAGGCAGAGGTTTCAGTGAACCGAGATCGCACCACTGCACTCCAGCCTAGGTGACAGAGTAAGTGAGAACCTGTCTCAAAGAAAAAAAAAAAAGAGAGAAAGAATCCTTTCATATCCTCATTTAAAAAGGAAGAAAAGAAGAAAAAGTACTTTAAGTTTGAACACAGACCAGTGGTTCTCCACCAGGGTGATTTTATCCTCCTAGGAACACCTAGTGATATCTGGAGACATATTTAGTCGTCACACGTGGGCAGAGGGTCCTAGGCACTTAGTGCATAGTCTCTAGGAATGTTAAATATGCCACAGTGCACAGGACAGCTCCCCCAGACCCACCCAGAGTATCTTGGCCCAAAATGTCAATAGTGCTGAGGTTAAAAACTGTTCTAATCTCATCTTTCCAGCTGTTTGCCTATAATCTCAACCTGATGGGCACCTACTATTTCAAAGTGCATTTGAAACTGAACTCGTACCCAAATAGCCTTCAACAGAAGAATGGATTGGTAAAATGTCTTCTGTCCATACAATGGAATATGATTCAGCCATAACAAGAAATGCAGTACTGATACGAACGGCAACATGCATGAACCTTGAAAACGTGATGCTGAGTGAGAGACACCAGACACAAAAGGCCACATCACGTAGGATTCCACTTACACAAAATGTCCAGAATAGGCAAATCCATAGAGAAAGAAAGATTACTGGTTGCCAGGGGCTAGAGAAAGGGGAGAATGGGGAGTGACTGTCAAGGGTACAGGATTTGCATTTGGGATGATGAAATTTTGGAACTAGATAGTGGGAGGACTCCACAACAGTATACTGCATTCTGAATGTACTTAATGCCACTGAATTGTACACTTTAAAGTGGTTATATGCTGGGCTTGGTGGCTCGCCTCTAAAAGTCCCAGTGCTTTGGAGGCTGAGGCAGGAGAATAGCTTGAACCCCAATGTTTGAGGTTACACTGAGATGTGATGACACCACTGCGCTCCAGCCTGGGCAACAGAGCAAGACTCTGTCTCTAAAAAAATAAATACATAAAATAGTTACCACTGTCAATCTTACGGGATTTTTTAAAAAACCATAATAAAAACAAATTGAACTAGTTACTAGACAATGACAACTTGGAGCTTTTCGAAACCAAGCCAAATTGCATCAAAGTCTTTAGAGCATTGCTAGGACATAGCTGGTGAAGTAGGATGGTTAACAGTACAAGCTCTTAATTCAGACTTCCTAGGTTCACTCCAAGCCTATTTTCTAGCCTTGGACCATAGGCAAGTCATTTAACCTTTCTAAGATGCAGTTTCCTCCTGTGTAAAATTTGAAGCGGTGACTACCTCCTAGGGTCTTTGTAAGGATCGAACATCTAACAATCTAACAGAGCGTCTGTTAATCTAGTAATACGGCATTCAATAAAAGTTGACCAGGGAGCGCTATTATTAGTTTGAAATGTGACCAATGGTCGCATCGCAGGCTTTGAAGAGTGGGAAGAGGACATTTTGGTATGGAGGTCAATGCAGGTGTCAGGGGACGCGGGATCGAATCCCTGTGCTGTCACCAGGTGCGAAAGCCGCTTTCTTCGGCAAATGGAGCTGGAGGTGAAAGGGTGAGAGCTGGCAAAAGTCCTAAACAGAATGGACGAATCTGGGGAGCTGGGGGGCATCGGGGGAAACCTCTGCAGCTCGGCCCCGACTGCAGGCTCAGGAGTGGCGGGGCGAGATCGGGTTGGGGTCGGGTCACCTGCCCACCCCCGGCCACCGCCTCCCCGCGCGGCCGCCCGGCCCCCTCTGCCCACCGCGGCCACTCGGCCTCTTCCTACCAGGGTAGGTTCCTGATCTTGGCCGCCGCGGGCTGCTCTTGCTGCTTGAGCGCTGAGGTCTCCATGAAGGGGAGACGAAGGCGACCAGATCGCTGAGATCGTCGCGTAACCAAGCGCCTGCACAGCGACCAGCCGCGATCTGACCCCGGGACCCTTGCACTCAGAGTTCGCGCGCAAAAACAACTCTCGCGAGAAGTGGCCATCAGTTTCCCACTTCCTCCCTCGGTCCCGCCCCCTAGCGTTGCTAGGGCGCCGGTTGCTGGGTTACCGGAGGCGCCGGCCGCCAGCCTGCTTCCAAGCTCCGCCCCTCCAGCCTGCTCGGAGCTCTCAGATACCTAGGCGCTTCCAGAGCAGGAGATCGGGAGACGCAGGGCGCCCTGTAGCCCTGGTCATCAGTACCTATTAAGATCTCACGGCCAAAGCCAATTCCTGCCATAGCCAAGCTTCAAACACGTTCAAACGAACAAAAGCTTCCGGGGCTCAAAAAAAATATTTTTCTCAGTTAAAAACAGCACCCGAGTAACACGGCTGGATCTTGAATATACATCCCCTTGTGAAAAAAGGCTCGCGATACCTCTCGGCCCCAAAGCTGGGGGTGGGGTGAATATCTGGAAATGAAAACAACCCCAAACACACATAACTGCAACCTACCTATCTCCGGAATCCGTGCCCCTCATCCAACAAAATTTAGAGAACCAACCTCCGGAAAACGACTCCCGAGAAAAACAAACAGAAACTTCCAGTTGGGTTCATCTGTGTCGCTGGAAGGATCTGGTTCATGAGCACAGAGGACAGGGTTTCTGTAATCTGAGATACTGAGGAAAATCGGAATCAACATTTTGGGTTTTTTTTCTGAGTCGAGGAGATTCTGGATCACTTTTATTTTCTTTTTTGTCGGTCTATATTTTATTATTATTTTTTTAACCTCACTCTGTCACCCAGGCTGGAGTGCACTGGCATAATTTTGGGCCACTGCAACGTCTGCCTCAAGGTTCAAGCGATTCTCTGCCTCAGCCTCCCAAGTAGCTGGGACTACAGGCACGCGCCACCATGCCCAGCTAATTTTTGTATTTTTAGTAGACATGGGATTCGCCATGTTGGACAGGCTGGTCTCAAATTCCAGCCGTCAAATGATCCACCCGCCTCAGCCTCCCAAAGTGCTAGGATTACCGGCGTGAGCCACCGTACCTGGCCTGGTCTGTATTTTCCAGCAATGAGCATGCAAAGCATCCATACTGAAGTCTTTTTTTTTTTTAAACATGATGAGGAAGAGAAAAATCTTTGGAGGATTTTTGAGGCTGGCCTGGGGTCAGCAGTGTTCTGATTAGGAGGTAGCAGTACTCCTTGCATCAGATTACATCAATGTCACCTGTTTCAGGAACACAGCAGAGGGACAGTGGCAAGTATATGGTGGCAGTTACAGCTTCCCCCAGTTCCCTGCCTGGGGACCCCAAAGAGGGGGTTCACCTAGGGCTTGTGACGTGACAGTGCCCCTACTCTCTGCTTTCTCCCAGGTCAACTTTAACACTGGGGGCTTAGATCATTAGCATGCCATTTAAAAATTTTCTTTCTTTCTTTTAAAATAAAATTGGTTTTATTCTTTTTTTTATTTTGAGACAGAGTTTCACTCTTTCACCTGCCTGGAGTGCAATGGCATAATCTTGGCTCACTGCAACCTCTGCCTCCCAGGTTTAAACAATTCTCCTGCCTCAGCCTCCTGAGTAGCTGGGATTACAGGTGTGCACCACCATGCCCAGCTAATTTTTGTATTTTTAGTAGAGACAGGGTTTCACTATGTTGGTCAGGCTGGTCTTGAACTTCTGACCTTGTGATATGCCCACCTCAGCCTCCCAAAGTGCTGGGATTACAGGTGTGAGCCACCAAGCCCGGCTGGTTTTATTCATTTTTATCTCCATGAAAGGAATCATAAGTGATTAACAAGTTTTTCTTAAATACTAACACTAAAAACAGCACGTTTACAATTAATTTGCTGACACATGCTGAGGTGAGATATTGATGCCCCGAATTAAAGTCATAGAAACACATTAAATATTTCTCATGTATTGCCAAATTCTGGGGTCTTTGAACACTCCTGAGTTTCATTTTTGAGAGAAGGTCTTACTCTGTCACCCAGGCTGGAGTGCAGCGGTGCGATCATGGCTCACTACAGTCTCAAACTCCTGGGCTCAAGTGATCTGCCGGCCTTGGGCCTCCTAAAGTGCTGGGATTATTGGCGTGAGCCACCACACCCAGCCCATGCCTGTTTTTTAAAAGGCATAAAATACAAGTGATGAGTGTCTAAAGAAAAACAGGTGATGCAATTTTAGAAAACAACTGATGTGATAACTAAGCAAAATTATGAAAGATTACTAAAGAAATAAATGGTGCTATACCCTCCTCTCCAAACATCTAATTGTTTAGAGGCAGGCTTTACACTGGGGTAAAATCCTAACAGGTGGCTGATATGGTTTGGATCTGTGTCTCATCTCAAATTGTAATTACCAGGTGTAGAGGGAGGAAGGTGAGTAGATCATGGGGGCGATTTCCCCCATGCTGTTCCTGTGATAGTGAATGAGTTCTCACAAGATCTGATGGTTTGATAAGGGGCTCTTCCTACTTCGCTCTTTCTTTTCTCTCTTACCACCTTGTAAAGAAGGTGCCTGCTTCCCCTTCGCCTTCCACCATGATTGTAAGTTTCCTGAGACCTCCCAGTCATGTGGAACTGTAGGTCCATCGAATCTCTTCTTTATAAATTATCCAGTCTCGGGTATTTCTTTATAGCAGTGTGAAAATGGACTAATACAGTGATCTTTGAAACTACAGGAAGTTATCAGGAAAGCGTTGCTTTGGGAGTCAGAACACCTGCCTCAAATCAGTTCAACTCTAAAAATCTTTACACAGCCTATGGAGAGAAACCTAAGCAAGTCCCTGAATCCTCAAGTGTTCCAGGAAAATGAAAAGAATTACAAAGGCTAAAGAATTGTTAGAATCAGGGCAGTCAACATGTTGACCAAAGCATTCCTACATGCCAGGAAAATGGTGTGTTGGAATGTTTTTGCTTCTCATGAGAAAGGCAATTTAAGTAGCAAGGCGAGGGCAAAATTTTGAAGATGGCCACGTGGACTCTGGATCCTTCTCTTTTTGTTCACAATGTGTTCTCTCTTTAGTGTTTCTGCTTTTGGCCAAGCATTAGGTACCCTTGGAGTGGCGTGCCACTTTTTCCACTTAGTCTTGGGCAGGTTGCTTCTCTCCTTGTCCAATAACATCTACTCAAAGATGGTTGTAAGGATTAAATGAAAGAACAAATGTACAGCATCCAACACATTGCCACCCTACTTTCCCCTTCCTTTCTAACAGTCTCCACCCAGACTGTTCTGGTTTCAGATTTGTCCTCTCAAACAAAACCCAAAGGATTGGCTAGTGGAACTATGCCATAACCTGGCTTTACTGAGAGTAAGAGCCATCCTTACCATCATGGTAAGAGCCATTTATGGTAAAAGCCATCCTCCTAAGGACTTTCGCATTAGAAGCACGATGCTGCCGCCTCCTTGAGCTGAAAGATTCAAACAAGACCAGAACAACTTCTCATAAAACTGTGTGTTCATCTGCTGTTCTGTTAACTTGGAATGTGAAATTCTCCTATGTTGACATTAGGTACTACATTGCAAAGTCCTCTGTTGTCTGCCTCCCCAGTGGAGTGTAAGCTTGTTGAGAGGAGAACCTGTGACTTACTCACCACCGTACTTCTGGTGCCTGAAACAGTACCTGGCTCAAAGGAAGCCCTCAATTCATAACTGTTTGATAAATGTCTCAATGAAAATGGCTCATATGCATTAGGCAGTTACTATGGCCGAGACATTGTTCTAAGCACTTTACATTTATTATGCGCACTCAGTTGTTGAAAGAAGCCCAAGTTACTATCATTGGCCCTAGATACATTAGATAACTTGCTTAGATTCTCACTTGTAAGGGGCAGAACTGGATCTTGCTGATACAGTCTGGTTCTATATAGCCCAGGCTGGAACAACAGCATCTACAGCAGCCCCTGGGAACTTGTTAGAAATCCTAATTATTCTTCCCTCTACCTCAAACCCAGGAAATCTTAAACTTTACAGGTGGGGCCCAGCCGTCTGTGTTGTAACAAGCCCTTGAGGGGATTCTGAAGCGCTCAGGTTTGAGAGCCATATCACTACACTATCCTGCTTCTACATCCTCAAGCATTCCAGGACTTTGATTTCCTATTTATTTATTTGAGACAGGGGTCTCACTCTGTCATCCAGGCTCACCCAGGCTGGAGTGCAGTGACACCATTTCAGCCCACTGCAAACCTCCATCTCCAGGGCTCGAGTGGTTCTCTCACCTCAGCCTCCCTAGTAGCTGGGACTGCAGGCACATGCCATGATGCCCGACTAGTTTTTGTATTTTTGTAGAGACAGTGTTTTGCCATGTTGCCCAGGCTGGTCTTGAACACCTGGGCTCAAGCAATCTACCCACCTTGACCTCCCAAAGTGGCTCATGCTGGGATTACAAGCATGAACCACTGTGCCTGGCCCCAAGACTTCACTTTCTAAGAAAAACAATGGATGCTGTCTAAAAACAAAATTTTTTCAAATTGAATTTAATGATTTCATTGTCTTTTATTTTCAATTCATAAATTGGGCAGCATCCCATCTGTAAAACAGCAAGGTACTCCAGCGAGCTGAGCAGAGGGTTGGGTTTTGTGTGCAGAATAACTAAAAAAGGCAGAAACACAGACCAAAAAGTGCACCGATCATTTCAAAGCTACTTTCCTTATAAGATTAAAGTAGAGGAAATATTCTTATTATACTTGTTCGGCTTGACTGGGCCCTTTTGGATTGGTTGCTGTACATCTCCAGGTTTTTTTAAAAACTGGCCTTTTTTTTTTCTGAGATGGAGTCTCACTTTGTCATCCAGGCTGGAGTGCAGTGATGCAATCTTGGCTCACTGCAGCCTCCACCTCCTGGGTTCAAGCGATTCTCCTGCCTCAGCCTCCCTGGTAGCTGGGATTACAGGAGCCCGCCACCTCACCCAACTAATTTTTGCATTTTTAGTAGAGACGGTGTTTCACCATGTTGGCTAGACTGGTCTCAAACTCCTGACCTCAACTGGTCCACCTGCCTCGGCCTCCCAAAGTGCTGGGATTATAGGCATAAGCCACCACTGCTGGTTGAAAACTGGCCCATTTTAAATTTCCATTTGATTGCATGACAGTTAGCATAGGTGTCTCCATTCTGGTTTGTTCTGGTCTATCAAGGGCTAGTGCAGGATTAGTCCAAACAATGCCTCCCATAAGCTTTATTTAATTTTTAATTTTTATTTTCTGAAAACATGTCAGGTTCATACCATAAATTTTGTTTAACAGTACACACATGCATATTCTGGAAAATCAAAGTTGTTCTAGTATTATTATGATTAAATTTTTTTTTGTTGTTAGAGATGGAGTCTTACTGCATTGCCAGGGCTGCTCTCGAGCATGGGTCCTAAAAGGATCCTCCAGCTTTGGACTCCCAAAGAGCTGGGATTAAAGGCATGAGCCATAGCACCTAGCCAAATTTTCCTACTAAATGTCATTTGTGTATGTGGTTTTGCTTATTCCTGTTTCTGCTATTAATTAAAGGTATAACCTTTTGGGCAAGTTACTTATCTTTGGACCTCAGTATTCACATCTGTAAGATGGGCAGGGGTGGGGACTGGACTAGATCAGTGACCTTTAGCCCTGGCTGACACTAAAAGCATCTGGAGAACCTAAAAAAAATTCCATTATCAGAAGTCCAGCAAGACCAATTAAATCCGACTTCTAGGAGTGGGACCCTCCATTAGCATTTTATTTATTTGTTTATTTATTTATTTTAGAGATGGAGTCTTGCACTGTTGCCCAGGCTGGAGTACAGTGGTGTGATCTTGGCTCACTGCAACCTCCGCCTTCCAGGTTCCAGCAATTCTCCTGCCTCAGCCTCCCAAGTAGCTGAGATTACAGGTGTTTGCCACCAGGCCTGGCTAATTTTTTTGTATTTTTTAGTAGGGATGTCACTTCACCATGTTGGACAGGCTGGTCTTGAACTGCTGACCTCAGGTGGTCCGCCCACCTCGGCCTCCCAAAGTGCTGGGACTACAGGTGTGAACCATCATGCCGAGCCTCCATTGGCATTTTAAAAAGACTTCTTAGGTGATTTTAATATTCAGCCAAAGTTGAACTACTGTGCTAAATAAAGCCAATCACAGCCATCCTAGACCTCTTTCTCATGATTGGCTTAAGAGATGTGCATGTGACCCAGTTCTGCCCAATTTTGATGTAAGAGGAAATGATGGGAGGGCTTCTGGGAAGCTTTTTCTCATTACTTTGCTGATTCTTGTACTAGGTGGCCTTTACTTTCTCTCTAAATACCAAAATGCTTTCACTGTAAAGAGAAAGAGAGAGAAAGACTAGAGTTGCAAACTCACATATCTCTAAGTAGCCTGGAAGTTAATCTATAAAGGAAGAGGGTTGGGTGGAAGCTATGCTCTACCTCAAGGGGGCTGAAGTTTTACATATAAGATTTAAGCAGAAGGGGAATGTAATAATGAAATATTGTATAGTCATATACTCACTGTTTCTTTTTTTGAGATGGAGTCTTACTCTGTCCTCCAGGCTGGAGTGCAGTGGCACAATCTCGGCTCACTGCAACCTCTGCCTCCCAGGTTCAAGCGATTCTCCTGCCTCAGCCTCCTGAGTAGCTGAGATTACAGACACCTGCCACCATACCTAGCTAATTTTTTTTTTTTTGTATTTTTAGTAGAGACCGGATTTTGCCGTGTTGGCCATGCTTGTCTTGAACTCCTGACCTCAGATGATCCACCCAGCTCAGCCTCCTAAAGTGCTTGGAATTATAGGTATGAGCCACCACACCCGGCCATAGAATCACTATCAGACGAGGCTGGAGAACTGAGCTTGGAATATGGGGCAGACAGGCTGTGCAACTGAAACCATGATCAAAATTACTCCACCACATCAAGCCAGTGAAGAAACTGTTGCTGCAGCCAACCATGGGTTGCTGCTGCCCCTAATGCCCTTGCTGTTCCTAGAAACTGGATTTTGCTTTCACCATCCACTGCCAGAAATAATTCACCAATTTTTTCCTGTCCTGGATTCTTCCTAAAATTAGCACCCCATTTATAAGCCTGGGAGACACGCTTAATTGGCCAAGCCTGGTGCATGCTGGTAAGTATCAGGTATATTGTTCGAACAGTGGGAAATGACATCTGCCTCCTACCAAGACTTATGAACTGGGGACATCCATGAATAAAGGAGAGGGGTTCAAAAGCGGGTAGCAGAAGGTATTACAAATGTTTATCACACCAGTATTCTGCCATGAGGGACAATAGTCAAATATTGCCAGTCCTTCTGATTTTTCAAGCAAAACCAAAAATTCGGATTTTATCTTATTTTATTTTTGAGACAGGCTCATGCTCAACTGCCCAGGCTGGTCTTGAACTCCTGGGCTCAAGCAGTCCTCCTGCATCGGTCTCCCAAAGTGCTGAGATTACAGGCATGAGCCACCTCACTCAGCCTATTTATTATTTTGAAGACAGGGTCTCACTCTGTGGTCCAGGCTTGAGTGGCATGATGGAATCCTAGTTCACTGAAGCCTTGAACTCCTGGGTTCAAGCAATCCTCCCCCATCAGTCTTCTGAGTGGCTGGGACTATAGGCATGTACCATCACACCCTGCTAATTAAAAACATTATTTTTTTTGGTAGAGGTGGGGTCTTGCTATGTTGCCCAGGTTGGTCTTGAACTCCTGAGCCCAAGTAATCCTCCCGCTTTGGCCTCTCAAAGCATTGTGGGGATTACAGGTGTCAGCCATGGTGACACGCCTGTAATCCCAGCACTTTGAGAGGCTGAGGTGGGCAGATGACTTGAGTGAAATTTGGATTTTATATGAAATCTTTATGTATATTAAATGTTGGTAACTAATTAAACTGCTGGACAGGCAAAAACACTATAAAGATCATTTTGTGACTTCCAGTGTGTCAAGGACGGGTGATCAGGCAAAGATGCAGTCATTTCTTCTTACGTTCCCCTTCTGCCTGTGGTTTAGCCCTTCTGGGGGATTACTGGCAAGCAAAGGTGATATCTCTGTGTGAATTGTAATGTTGATGAGCACGGGTTCAAGCTATTCTTATATAATCACCATCATATTTGGAAACAGTTTAATAAAACATCAAGTCCTGGAGATGGCAGGATCATACATTACAAGAAAAATTACCAACACAAGGCATTTGCTTTTAAAATTGGGTTAGAGAAAGGGAGCCCTGGATTTTACTACTCTCAGCTTTGGAACAAACTTGGGTTTGGACATAGCACTTACTGTTTTTGTTTATTTTTAAGAAGGGTAAACTCATATGAGTTTGCTCCATATACTGTCATTATTTTTCTAAGTTAAATATATCCAGCTTAATGTCCTTCACTGTTGCTCTCTCAAGCTAAAGTAGTTTGGAAATTCATTCTGTTGGGAGTTGAGGGTTGGGTTTCTTCCCTTCTCTGGGGCCATTCAAGTTGCCTAGGAGGTTGTGGAAATAGGCTTGAAAATTTGGAGAAAGGCTTTTGGTCTTCAATTCTTTTATTATTATTATTTTTAAATTTTAGCAACAGCATCTCACTCTGTTACCCAGGATAGAATGCAGTGGTGCAATCATGGCTCACTGCAGCCTCAACCTCCTGGGCTCAAGTGATTCTCCTGCCTCAGTCTCTGGTGTAGCTGAGACTACAGGCATGTGCCACCACACCTGGCTAAATTTTAAATTTTTTGTAGAGATGGGGTCTCACTATGTTGCCAAGGTTGCTCTTGAACTCTGGGCTCAAGCAATCCTCCCGCCTTGGCCTCTTGAAGTGCTAGGATCACAGGCATGAGCCGCTAGGCCTGGCTGGTCTTTAATTTTTTATATCTTCTGTTATAGTAGATGCTCTTTGTGCAGGTTAGAATGATCCCTTTAGATCAGCAGCTCTGTTGGTAATAGTGTTGGTTTTCTCAGTGTACAACTTAGCCACCTAGAACATTTGTCATTGCGCCCAGTGCCACAGAGTTTGGTGTTTAGACTTCCCTATGTTCATCCTTCAAAGTCCTTATCACATCTCCCCTCCCTTGCCTCCAAGAGAAGTATTAATATATGAAGACAGGATGTGATCTGCGTTCTTGTTACTCAAAGCAAGGTGCAGGGACCAGCAGCATTTGCACAAGCTGGAAACTTCTTAGAAGTGCAGTCTCAAGGCTGGGCACGGTGGCTCATGCTTGTAATCCCAGCACGTTAGGAGACTAAGATGAGCAGATCACGAGGTCAGGAGTTCGAGACCAGCCTGGCCAACATAGTGAAAACCTGTCTCTACTCAAAATACAAAAATTAGCAGGGCATGGTGGTGTGCATATGTAGTCCTAGCTGCTTGGGAGGCTGAGGCCGGAGAACCCCTTGAATCTGGGAGGCGGAAGTTGTGGTGAGCCAAGCTCACACCACTGCAGTCCAGCCTGGGCAAGGGAGTGAGACTCTGTCTTAAGAAAAGAAAAGAAGTGCAGTCTCTGGCCCCACCCCAGACCTCCTGAATCCAAATCTGCATTTTAACAAGGTCTCTGGCAATTGGTAAGCACACACTCTACGGTTGCCAAGCCCTGGATACCACTGCATTGTATTGGGTTGGTGCAAAAGTAACTGTGGGTTTGCCATTGCTTTCAGTGGCAAAAACTGCAATTACTTTTGAAGCAACCTGATATCTCTAGCCCACTGTCCTGCCTCGCGAACCTGTCACTCTCACTGTGAATTCTTTAGGGACTTGGGCCACTCTGTTCTCACACAGCACTCCCACCTCCTCCCTCCTAAGAGCCTGGCCTTTTGACAATTCAAAAATTTTTTTTTTGAGACAAAGTCTCACTCTGTCGCCCAGGCTGGAGTGCTGTGGCACAATCTTGGCTCACTGCAACCTCCGCCTCCCAGGTTCAGGCACAATTCTCCTGCCTCAGCCTCCTGAGTAGCTGGGATTACAGGAATGTGCCACCATGCCCAACTAAGTTTTGTATTTTTAGTAGAGACGAGGTTTCACCATTGTTGGTCAGGCTGGTCTCGAACTCCTGACCTCGTGATCCACCCGCCTTGGCCTCCCAAAGTGCTGGAATTACAGGTGTGAGCCACCGCGCCTGGCCGACAATTTATCTTTAACAAAGCTTCTAGGCATTCAAGTTCCCCTGGACTAGGCAAGCTCAATATTCCAGAACTGTACGGCTTGATTATTGGGGAAAGAAAAATCCTCCTTAGTCTTTTGTATTGAGTCGACAGCAGTAAATATTAATAAGTCTAGTTAATTTCTCAAACATGTTATTCTGTCACAGTATTCATAGGCCCTCCAGAGTGGTAAAATTTAAAAAGTATTTATTTTGAAATCTTTCCTTATTCTCTCTATGTGGACTCCCGTGTAATTGCCCTAGGCTAGAAACTCCAAAGTCATGGAGACTAAGAAAGACAAAAAGGTGCTAATGAGGATATGATGAAAGTGTAGTTACATTATCCCGGTTGTGTTTGGCGTTGGTCCAGCCTGCGACCACATAGCTTTTGGTTTTGTGACGCTACAAATGCAGAGATAGGCTGGGTGCGGTGGCTCACACTTGTAATCCCAGCACTTTGGGAGGCTGAGGTGGGTGGATCACTGAAGGTCAGGAGTTTGAGACCAGCCTGGCCAATATGGTGAAACCCGTCTCTACTGAAAATACAAAAATTAGCTGGGCATGGTGGCAGTCACCTGTAATCCCAGCTACTCGGGAGGCCGAGGTAGGAGAATCACTTGAACCCAGGAGAGAAAGGTTGCAGTGAGTCCAGATGGCACCACTGCACTCCAGCCTGAGTGACAGAGTAAGACTTTGTCTCAAATAAAGTAAATAAATATTTTTTAAAATGCAGAGATGAAAAAGCAGTTGGGTACATACCTATAGTAAGCTATGCGTGCACAAGGGGACAGTTTATTGTCCCTCTGCCATCATACTAGGGACCCTGGGGGAAGTGAGAAATAGACCTTAATATTAGCAAAAGACTATAGAATTCATTTGAGGATGCAAAGTAATAAGAAAATGCAAATTGCTAGCATTATTTATGTTTTGCTGCTGCGTTACACCCCACTTTATTATATCATAGATGCTATGCAAAGAATGGCTGTTTGTAGACATTTTATCCCATTCCTCCAGTTCCCCTAAACTCACTCTTTCAAAGCATTTGGCCCAAGTTTAATGGCAATGTGATTTTTTTTTTTTTTTTTGAGACAGGGTCTCACTCTTGTCCAGGCTAGAGTGCAGTTGCTCTATTTCAGCTCATTGCAACCTCTACCTCCTGACCTCAGCGATCCTTTCACCTCAGCCTCTGGAGTAGCTGGGACCACAGGCACATGCCACCATGCCTAGCTAATCTCTCTCTCTCTCTCTCTCTCTCTCTCTCTATATATATATATATATATATATATATATATATTTTTTTTTTTGAGATGTAGTCTTGCTCTGTAGCCCAGGCTAGAGTGCAGTGATGCAATCTGCTCACTTCAATCTCCGCCTCCCGGGTTCAAGTGATTCTCTTGTCTCAGCCACCCGAGTAGCTGGAATTACAGGCACCTGCCACCGTGCCGGGCTAACTTTTGTATTTTTAGTAGAGATGGGGTTTCAACATCTTGGCGAGGCTGGTCTCAAACTCCTGACCTTGTGATCCACCCACCTCGGCCTCCCAAAGTGCTGGGATTACAGGTGTGAGCCACCACACCCAGCCTATTTTGGCATTTTTTGTAGAGACAGGATTTCACCATATTGGCCCAGGCTGGTCTTGAACTCATGGGCTCAAGAGATCCACCTGCCTCAGCCTCCCAAACTGCTGGCATTACAGGTGTGAGCCACTGCACCCAGCCACACAATGTGATTTTTAAAATATACACTTTAATTTTAAATTTTTATTTTTTTGAGACAGAGTCTCTCTGTCGCTCAGGCTGGAGTGCAATGGTGCAATCTCAGCTCACTGCAACCTCCACCTCCCAGGTTCAAGTGATCCTCCTGCCTCAGCCTCCCAAGTAGCTGGGATTACAAATGTGTACCACCATGCCCAGCTAATTTTCATATTTTTTAATAGAGATAGGGTTTCAACATGTTGGCCAGGCTGGTCTCGAACTCCTGATCTCAAGTGATCTGCCCTCCTCAGACTCCCAAAGTGCTTGGATTACAGGCATGAGGCCCCACGTCTGGCCTCTAAAATGTACATTTTAAATAAATGCAATACTGAAAATTACAGCAAGAGAGTAAGCATTGAAAATTGGGCCAGGCATGGTGCTGGACACCTCGAATCCCAGATTTTGGGAGGCCAGAGCAGGTGAATTGCTTGAGCCCAGGAGCTCGAGACCAGCTTGGGCCACATGGCAAAACTTCATCTCTGTGAAAAATATATAAATAATAATAATAATAATAATAAAGAAAATAAAACAAAATTGAGGCACCAAGTTTGCCCCAGGTCAATATGGAGGAGAATTTGAGAAAATGCTTTAAGAGAATTTTTTAAAATTAGAAGCACCTTAGAGTAAGTCTTGCTCTGAACTGAAGTGAAAGTCTTGATTTTTTTTTTTTTTTCAAGAGCATCTTGCTGTGTCGCCCAGGCTGGAGTGGAGTGGTGGCACCACCTCCCAGGCTCGCTGGATCCTCCCACCTGAGCCTCCCGAGTAGCTCGGACTATAGGCACATATCACCAAACTTAGCTAATTTCTGTTTAATGGGTCTTGAAATTTAAAGATCATTTAAAGTACAGATTTTAACAAAAGCAAATTTCTTTCTTAAAAGAGTAGCTAAAGTTTCCTGAGTCATATGAGAGTAAATCATTTTCTACCCTCTGCTTTAGTTTTTTCTTAATTTAAGAGATATTGAACAAAAATAACATATTCAATATGTCATATTTTGGGAAATGTCAAGCAGAACTGGCTTGTTGAATATGGGTTATCGTCAGTTTGAGCCAATTAATTAAACATCTTTTCTTAATGCTAAATTCGAATAATTTCTTGGTTTTGATACAACTTCTCATTTTCTTCTTTGCTCAGGTGATTTGAAATTATAATTGAGAATAAATTTTGCAAAATTAACACATAAAAGGGCATCACTGAAAACATTTTCTATTGCATAATTCCAAATACCATGGAAGAAGTTGGCATATTTGGATCGTCACAGAACTTAATTCCATACGTACATATTTCAAAATTATCCATCTGCTTAACACCAGGAAGGGTTTCAATGGTAAGATCTTGGTGTACCCAAATGTGGGGAACTTGATGTGATAAAATTTGCAAAATCAAAATCGCGTTATTTCTTTAAAAACAATTAGTGGTATTAGAAAGTTATTCCAAGTGTGCAATATGGTATTATGAGAATGAGAAAATAAGGCTGGGCATGGTGGCTTACGCCTGTAATCCTAGCACTTTGGGAGGCTGAGGCAGGAGGATGGCTTGAGCCCAGGCGTTCCAGATCAGCCTGAGCAACAAGGTGAGACCTCCGTCTCTACAAAAAATTAAAAATTAGCCAGGGGTGGTGGCGCATGACTGTGGTCCTAGCTACTCAGGAGGCGGAGGCAGGAGGAATGCTTGAGCTCAGGCGGTCAGTGCTGCAGTAAGCTGTGATTGAACTACAGCCTGGGACACAGAGCGAGACCCTGTCTCCAAACAAACAAACAAACACAAGAAAACAAGATAATCTATTTATGTCTTCCATACTCTTAAGTGACCACCAGGTAGAAGACACACACAGCAGTAATTAACTGTAGCTAATCCCTCAGATCCTAAAGACTAGGAGAATTTAGCTTAAGCTTTAACATTAATTGAGATTGCTCCTTCTCACTTAAAATGGTAAGTGTTAAAAAATAACAGTGACATTCAAACACCGCCCTAAATATATTTTCATTGGGAAAGTGTCTTGACATCTTTAGTTGAAGTTCAACAAACTGGCTGGGCATGGTGTCTCATGCCTGTAATCCTAGCACTTTGGGAGGCCAAGGTGGGCGGATCATATGAGGTCAGGAGTTTGAGACCAGCCTGGCCAACATGGTAAACCCAGTCTCTACTAAAAATACCAAAAAAAATTAGCCTAGCATGGTGGTGGGCACCTATGATCCCAGCTATTCGGGAGGCTGAGGCAGGAGAATTGCTTGAACCTGGAGGCGGGCGGAGGTTGCAGTGAGCTGAGATGGTGCCACTGTACTACGGCCTGGATGAAAGAGCAATACTCCTTCTCAAAAAAAAAAAGTACTACAAATTACCCTAATGCTAGAACTAAACTATAGTTAATAAACATCCCCTTTGATTGCTAGCAACCAAATGGCTGATGTTTTACTAGGGAAAAGTGAGTGTGGTAGATTGGTCTGCAAAGATGGCCACCAACAATTCCTTTATTCCAGTGGGTGCGTGCAGCTCTTTCTCTCAAGAGGTGGACTCTATTTCCTCACTCCTTAAATCTGGATTGGCCTTTGACTTGCTTTGGCCAATGGATTGCAGTGAAAATGCTGTTGCTGTTCTGGGGCTTCGAGGCTGAGGTCTGGAAGTTTCTACTTTAACTTGAGGGTATGCCGTCTGCCCCGTGAGAACGCCCACGCATCCTACTGGGGAAAGAGGCGAAGTAAAGGGGACCCAAGGAACCCAGATAACAGCCCAGAACCGAGGCCCAAAACTCATGAGGAAGTCCAGCCCACTCCACAAGAAAAAAGTCCAGCTGTCCTCACCAGTGCCCAGTTGTTGGAACCAATTCAGCTGAAGTGACAGCCACTCAAGGCCATCTTGGATCTGCCAGCCCCACAGGAAACCGCTAGAGCTGACACCACGTGGAACACATGTATTAGTCTGTTCTCATACTGCTAATAATGACATACCCGAGACTGGGTAATTCATCAAGGAAAGATGTTTAAGGGACTTGCCGTTCCACATGGCTGGGGAGGCCTCACAATCATGGAGGAAGGCAAAGAGGAGCAAAGGCACATCTTACATGGCTTCAGGCAAGAGAGAGAATGAGAACCAAGCAAAAGGGCTTTCCTCTTATAAAACCATCAGATCTTGTGAGACTTATTCACTACCACAAGAACAGCATGAGGGGAAACCTTCCCCATAATTCAATTATCTCCCACTGGGTCCCTCCACAACCTGTGGGAATTATGAGAGCTACAATTCAAGATGAGATTTAGGTGGGGACACAGCCATACCATATCAACACAGAACTGCTCCTCTGAGCTCAGCCAGAGTCCCAGACCCATAGACTCATGAGCAAATAAAACAGTTGTTCCAGCTTGGGCAATATGGCAAGACCCTGTCTCTGCAAAAAGTAACAAAAATTAGCCAGGCATAGTAGTCCCAGCTACTTGGATGGCTGAGGTGGGATGATCACTTGTGGTCAGGAGTTAGAGTCTGGAGTGAGCCGTGATTGAACCACTGCACTCAACCCTGGGTAACAGAGCAAGACTCTGTCCCTGAATAAATAAAAAATAAAATAAATTGTTATTTTTAAACGATTATCTTTAGATGTAGTCTGTTATGCAGCAATAGATGATTGATTAAATGACAGTTCTCTAAATACTTAAAATTCAGATTTACAAACTCTTAAAACTTTCTAGAGGTTAAGGGAAAAAAGGCAGGTAGGTGGCTCAGGTGAGATGGCTCACTCCCATAGTCCCCACAATTTGGGAGCTGAGGTGGAGGGATCACTTGAGGTCAGGAGTTCGAGACCAGCCTGGGCAACATGGTGAAACCCTGTCTCTGTTAAAAATATAAAAATTAGCCGGTCATAGTGGCACATGCCTATAATACCAGCTACTCGGAGGGCTGAGGCATGAAAATTGCTTGAACCCAGGAGGTGGAGGTTGCAGTAAGTTGAGATGATGCCACTGCACTCCAGCCTGGGTGACAAAGGGCACTCCAGCCTGGGCGGCAAAGCAAGACTCTATATAAAAAACAGACAAAACAGGTAGAATGTAGAATGTTAACTGACATAACATAAGGAAGTTTTTTAAAGGTCTTTTTGAAAAAGCTTTATAGATGCAGTTACAAACTGTTTCAGCTGCACGTGCTCCTGTCATGAAGAGTGATTTCTTTATAAGTTAGTTAATGTGTAACTTTGACAAAAGCAGTCACTGCAGTACTTATCTAATTCCACTTGCTGTCATGTAAATGAGCAATTTCAAGTAAGCTATGAGTAAGAATGTGCAGTATTAAAAACTGGGCACTTTGCTATGGCACTCCTAGACTGTAGATACAATCTGTATGAAGTACACCTGATATATTTGTATAACAATAGAAGTATTTATGTGCATACATTCTTAGATCTGAGAGCAAAACAAACGTATCTAGGCCCAGAAGAGAGTTTTAAGCAAGTCAAAATTATCATTAGAATTATAAATATGACTTGCAGTTCAGCGTGACAGCTTACGTCTGTAGTCCCAGCACTTTGGACGGCCGAGGTAGGTGGATCTCTTGAGGCCAGGAGTTCCAAACCAGCCTGGGAAACATGGCGAAACCCAATCTCTACTAAAAATACAAAAATTAGCCAGGCATGGTAGGCGCGCCTATAATCCCAGCTGCTCAGGAGGCTGAGGCAAAGGAATCTCTTGAACCCTGGACGGGGAGGCTACAGTGAACTGAGATTGTGCCACTGCACTCTAGCCTGTGCGACAGAACAAAACTCTGTCTCAAAAAATAAAAATTATAAATATGACTTGCAATAGTGGTATTGAATTTTTCAAAAGTTAGCTACCTAGTGCTACCAAGTTTGCCAGCATTTTGACAGTGGTATTATGGAAACACTGCTAACAGTTTTGTTGACATCAATGTATGTATATATTGTTATTCTTTTTGGAGACAGAGTTTCACTCTTATTGCCCAGGCTGGGGTGCAATGGTGCAATCTTGGCTCACTGCAACCTCCACCTCCTGGGTTCAAGTGATTCTCCTGCCTCAGCCTCCCAAGTACCTGGGACTACAGGCATGCACCACCATGCCTGGCTAATTTTTTTGTGTTTAATAGAGACAGGATTTCACCATGTTGGTCAGGCTGGTCTCAAACTCCTGACCTCAGGTGATCCACCTACCTCGGCCTCCCAAAGTTCTGGGATTACAGGCGTGAACCACCGCACCTTGCCAATATATGTAATTTTTTAATGTGCAAGATTGGGATAGTATTTTCTTTGAAAAAAGACAATTTTAGCAGGTGACATAAGATCAAATACTAGCTATATTAGGTACCTGTTTACTAGAAATTACATAAAAGCATTGTTAGAGAAATCAAATAAAGCCAGTAATGATAACTAAATACTAAGGGGGAAAAAAGAATAGTTTATATGAGAAATATGATTAGCATAGGGCATTTAATTCTATAATGTAACTTGTAAGAGGAGAAGAGTGATATATCTATAGAAAATAGGAGGAGAACAAAGTGACTTTTTATAAAAATAGACTCATGAACATGGAATGAGGAAAAGGCCTAAAAGTTAATCTACTGGGTTTCTATTTTTGGCAATATTTTGAACCAGATAATCTAAAAATTTTCCTACCAATAATCATCTAGAAATGCTGGATAAAATGTAGCAAACACAATTTTTTTTTTTGTGGGCGGGGACGAAGTCTCGCTCTGTCACCTAGGCTGGAGTGCAGTGGTGCGATCTCAGTCCACTGTGGCCTCCACCTCCCAGGTTCAAGCAATTCTCTTGCCTCACCCTCCTGCATAGCTGGAATTACAGGTACACACCACCACATCAGGCTAATTTTTGTATTTTTAGTAGAGATGGGGTTTTATCATGTTGGCTAGGCTGGTCTTGAACTCCTGACCTCAAATGATCCACCCACCTCGGCCTCCCAAAGTGCTGGGATTACAGGCGTGAGCCGCTGCACTCGGTCAGATTTGAGTTTTAAAGATTCCTAAAGGCAGCAGACAAGGCTTTGGTGGAACTGGAACTACAACCTCCACTCAAATAAGCACCATCAAGGAGTTACACCTTAGGGAAAATGTTCAGAAAAATCTGTCCATCCAGTGTAGGGAGATGACAAGGAAGCTTATGTGTCTTATTCTGGGTCCTAGGTGGAAAAATTCCCCCTCTACATTTGTCACAATATGATTATACTCTCAGTTATAAATTAAGCAAGTTCTGGGCATCTAATGTGCACCATGGCTGCTGAGGGATGTGTTAATTAATTTGATTGTGATAATCATTTTATATCGTATACATACATCAAATCATCATGTTATATGCCTTGAATATGCATGCACAATCTATATTTGTTGTTGTTTGTGTTTTGTGTTTTTTTTTTCCCTCCAGACAGGGTCTCTCTCTGTCACTCAGATTGTAGTGCCATGGTGAGATCTCAGCTCATTGCAACCTCTGACTCCTGGGTTCAGGCGATCGTCCCACCTCAGCCTCCCAAGTAACTGAGACTACAGTTGCCCGCCACTATGCCCAGCTAATTTAATTTTTTTTTTTTTTGGCCTGGGTACAGTGGCTCATGCCTGTAATCCCAGCACTTTGGGAGGCCGAGGAGGGTGGATCACTTGAGGCCAGGAGTTCAAGACCAACCTGGCCAACATGGCAAAACCCTGTCTCTATTAAAAATAGAAAAATTAGCCAGGCATGGTGGCACATGCCTGTAATCCCAGCTACTTGGAAGGCTGAGGCATAAGAATTGCTTGAACCCAAGAGGCAAAGATTGCAGTGAGCCGAGATCACGCCACTGCACTTCAGCCTGGGTGACAAAGCAAGGTCTCACTATATTGCCCAGGCTTGGTCTGAAACTCCTGGGCTCAAGCAATCCTTCTGCCTCAGCCTCCCAAAGTACTGGCATTACAAGTGTGAGCTACCAAACCCAGACAATCTTCATTTGTTTATTAATATTTTAGAATGAGAAAACAAGACTATATTTACATAGGTTTGGAGTTAAAATTTACACTGTGGAATCCCCAAGCCAAGAAATTAACTAAACACAAACTCAGGAATGACAAAGCTTCAGCCTAGATATATGGGATTCCCACAGATAGAGATCTACATGTTTGAAATTAGAAAGCACACAAGGAAACACTCCACCATGAGCAAGAGACAGGAGAAATAAACAACATCAGATCTCTATTACTTCAGATAACTGGTTTATAAACGACTCATTTAAAACAAATGGGTTGACACTGATAGAGTCGTAAATTAATAGATAAACATGAGAAAAAAAATCACAACTCTTAAAATCTATAAGGCACTTTTGAGAAAGAAACTAGAATACTTTTATTTTGGTAAGTGAATTGTGTCTTTCTTATCATTGTCATTGGAACCAAATATTCAACATGAGAGTGCACCCACGTGCTTGTGTATTGTCTCGAAGCGGTAAAATTTCCCGATGAGTCACTCAGCATCACTGGTTCAGCAAAAAAAATGATCAACAACCGCAATGTGCCACCTACTGTGACACATTGCCCTGTGGATATAGCAGGTAAAGGAGACAGACGCTCCTTTTGTCTGCATGGAGAATTGCAGACAAAACGGACATTGAAAATGCATGGACCAGGGTGAAGAAAAGTCAAGAAAGACCCTGGGGAAGTGATATTCAGTGGAGACTTGAAGAATGAGTAGAAGTTAGCCTGGTGATGAGGGAATAGAGAAAGTTGTCCAGGCAAAGAAGAGAGCGTGTTGGAAGATCCAGATTCAACACAGGCTGGGGCATTTGAGTGTCTAAAGACCAACAAGGCTGAGTGAAGAGAGCCTGTGGGGACGTAGGATGTATGTGTAGATCGTCACAGTGCAAGGCTTTGTGGGCCGGATTTGAACATCCTTGTATGCTAGGCTGAGCGGTTTAGATTTGAGTCTATCCTGTAGGCAATAGACAAGGGGAAAATTTGGGATAGGAAAGATTGTCGCGCTTACGGTTTTTTGTTGTTGTTATTTTTTAGAGACAGGGTCTTGCTCTGTAGCCCATCCTGGAGTGCAGTGGGCTCAAGTGATCCTCTTGATTCTTGGCCTCAAGTGATCCTCTCACCTCAAATTCTTGGCCTCAAGTGATCCTCTCACCTCAGCCTCTTGAGTAACTGGGACTACAGGCACGCACCACCACGCCCAGCTGTTTTTAAAAAAGGTTTTGTAGAGGCAGGGTCTCCCTATGTTGCCCAGGCTGGTCAGAAACTCCTGGCCTTGAGTGAGCCTCCCGCCTCAGCTTCTCAAAACGCTGGGATTATAGGTGTGAACCACTGCACATGGCCCAGATGATGTAATAAGACGTAGACCTACCAGTCTTCAAGGTTATTGTAACCAGGACTTAAACTGCAAAAGCGAGTTTCTGCTCTGCAAATTTTGGGGGAAAAGCACTTGAAACAATTTTTGATGAGCATCAATAGGGGAATGAAACAGTTAAAAGGAAGCAAGCTTGGAACTAGATCCACTGTACATTCCTAAATGGAAAAACGAGAGCACACTCCCATTTCTAAACAGTGGAAACAGACCAGACACTGTGCACAACTGTAATCCCAGCTACCCAGGAGGCAGACGCTGGAGAATCGCTTGAGCCCAGGAGGGGTTGCAGTGAGCCGAGATTGTGTCACTGCACTCCAGCCTGGGTGACACAGCAAGACTCTGTCTAAAAAAAGAAAATTGATGTCAAGAAATTGCAGTATAGCTTTCTTATTTAGAAGCATGGCAATAAGTACCAGGTGAAAAGGTATAAGATTTGAGGGTGGCTGCCTCTGGGGGGTGGGACATGAAAGATAGGTCGGGGGAGGGTAGGATTGAAGCATCTTTTAAATAATGCACTTTGCAACCACGTGACTATTATTATTATTTGAGATGGAGTTTCTCTCTTGTTGCCAGGCTGGAGTGCAATGGTGCGATCTTAGCTTACTGTGACCTCCACCTCCCGTGTTCAAGTGATTTTCCTGCCTCGGCCTCCCCAGTAGCTGGGATTACAGGCGTTCACCAGCTAATTTTTGTATTTTCAGTAGAGACGGTTTCACCATGTTGGCCCGGATGGTCTTGATATCTTTTCATGATCCGCCCACCTTGGCCTCCCAAAGTGCTGGGATTCCAGGCGTGAGCCACCACGCCTGGCCTGTATTTTGTATTTTTAACAGACCTCAGGTGATTTGCCGTCTCGGCCTCCCAAAGTGTTGGGATTATAGGTGTGAGCTACCACACTCAGCCAGCAACCATGTTATTCTGAATCAATCATTTAATACTTCGAAGATAGTAATATATACTATATTTGACTATAGTAATGAGTTAGTAAATAACATATATATGTTTATATATTTAGAGACAAGGTCTCACTCTATCACTCGGGCTGGAGTGCGGTAGCATGAACACAGCTCACAGCAGCCTCCACCTCCCGGGCTTAGGTGAAAAGTAATTCTCTGATTTTAGCCTCCTAAGTAGCAGGGACTATAGGCAGGTGCCACTACTCCTGGAATTGTTTTTTTTTTAATATATATTTTTTGTAGAGATGGAGTTTTGCCATGTTGTTCAGACTGGTCTCAAACTCCTGAGCTTAGGTAATCCACCTGCCTTGGCCTCCCAAAGTGTTGAGATTACAGGCATGAGTCATTGCACCTGGCCAATAATATTTTCAAATTTAAAAAATTAATTAAAACTTGCTTTTGTGCATGTTTACCAATTATTAGAATATTCTCAGGAAATCAAAGATTTGACAAAATGTTCTCAGC
Source organism: Cheracebus regulus (assembly GCA_963574635.1). Lineage (NCBI taxonomy): Eukaryota > Metazoa > Chordata > Mammalia > Primates > Pitheciidae > Cheracebus > Cheracebus regulus. The sequence goes on from CAUYQU010040492.1 coordinate 39,201, forward strand.
ACAATGGTCAAGCATATAGACATTGGACTCTTGACAGCTTGCTTTTAGCCTCAACTCTGCCATATGCTGTGTGACCATGGACAGATCACTTAACTTTTCTGAGCCTTCTTTTTTTTTTTTTGCCTGTAGAATGCAGATAACAATAGTCATATTGTTATAACAATGTCATAGGAATGTTTTGAGAATTAAATTAGATAAAAATAACAATACTGGGCCGGGCACGGTGGCTCACATTGTAATCTCAGCACTTTGGGAGGCTGAGGCAGGTGGATTACAAGGTCAAGAGGTCGAGACCATCCTGGCCAAGATGGCGAAACCCCGTCTCTAAAACAAATAAATAAATAAATAAATAACAATACCTAATTAATTTCACAAAGCACTTTATACATGTTATTTTATTTTTCTGAGACAGAGTCTCATTTTGTCACCCAAGCTGGAGTGCACTGGCGTGATCTCAGCTCACTGCAACCTCTGACCCCCGGGTTCAAGTGATTTTCCTCACTCAGCCTCCTGAATAGCTAGGATTACAGGCACCCACTACCATGCCCAGCTAATTTTTGTATTTTTAGTAGAGACGGGGTTTTGCTGTGTTGGGCAGACTAGTCTTGAACTCCTGGCCTCAAGTGATCTGCCCACCTTGGCCTCCCAAAGTGCTGGATTATAGGCATGAGCCACCCTGCCCAGCCTTATGCATATTATGTTATTAAATCCTCATAATCTGTCAGCTTTGTGAAGAGCATAGTTATCACAGTGTCTAGTTGTTTAGTTATTAACTGTTTAATAAACATTAGCAGTATTCTGTTTGTATTTTTATGGAAATAAAATGAATAGGAGATACAGTGAAAAAAGACAGACAAACCCAGTAACATTCTGCTTATTTCGAGACCTTATTTCCAATATCGTCCATTCTCTTTTTTTTTTCTTTTTTTTCTTTTTTGAGATGGAGTTTCACTCTTGTTGCCCAGGCTGGAGTGCAATGGCACGATATTGGCTCACCACAACCTCCACCTCCTGAGTTTAAGTGATTCTCCTGCCTCAGCCTCCCAAGTAGGTGGGATTACAGGCATGTGCCACCATGCCCAGCTAATTTTGTATTTTTAGTAGAGATGGGGTTTCTCCATGTTGGTCAGGTTGGTCTCGAACTCATGACTTCAGGTGATTCACTGGCCTCGGCCTCCCAAAGTGCTGGGTTTACAGGTGTGAGCCACTGTGCCCAGCCATATTATCCATTTTCTTATTGCACAGACTGTTGAACCTACAATTAGAAGAAAAATATTCCCAGATCATCAACTTTCTGTTCAAAAGTAACACTCTTTGGTGTAGTATCAATTTTAAAAAAATTATAGTAAAGTATACTTGACATGAAATTTATCATTTTAGGCTGGGTGTGGTAGCTCAAGCCTGTAATTCCAGCACTTAGGGAGACCAAGGTGGGTCAATCACCTGGGGTCAGGAGTTCATGACCAGCCTGGCCACCATGGTGAAGCCTGTCTCTGCTAAAAATATAAAAATAGCCGGGCCTGGTGGTGGGCACCTATGATCCCAGCTACTTGGGAGGCTGAGGCAGGAGAATCACTTGAACCCTGGAGGCAGAGGTTGCAGTGATCTGAGATTGTGCCATGCACTCCAGCCTGAGCAACAGAGCAAGACTCTGTCTAAATAACAACAAAAAAGAAATTTACCATTTTAACCATGTTGTTTATTTATAATTTCAACTTTTATTTTAGATTTAGAGGTACATGTGCAAATTGGTTACGTGAATATATTGCGCAATGCTGAGGTTTGGGGCACAAACAATCCCATCCCCCACAGAGTGAGCATAATAGCTAATAGGTAGTTTTTCAGCCCTCACCCTCCTCTCTCTCCTCCTTCTTCCTCTTTATGTCTATGTATGTTCATTTAGCTCCTGCTTATATGTGAGAACCTGCAGTTTTCTGTTCCTACATGAATTCACTTAGGATAATGACCTCCAGCTGCTTCCATATCGCTGCAAAGAACATGACTTTTTTTTTTTTTTTTTTTTTTTTTTGAGACAGAATTTTGCTCTTGTTACCCAGGCTGGAGTGCAATGGCATGATCTCGGCTCACCATAACCTCCACCTCCTGGGTTCAAGCAATTCTCCTGCCTCAGCCTCCTGAGTAGCTGGGACTACAGGCATGCGCCACCATGCCCAGCTAATTTTTGTATTTTTAGTAGAGATGGGGTTTCACCATGTTGACCAGGATGGTCTCAATCTCTTGACCTCGTGATCCACCCGCCTCGGCCTCCCAAAGTGCTGGGGTTATAGGCGTGAGCCACAGTGACAGGCCAAGAGCATGATTTTGTTCTTTTTTATGACTGTGTAGTATTCCCTGGTGTATGCGTACCACATTTTCTTTATCCAGTCCACCATGAATGGGCACCTAAGTTGTTTCCATGCCTTTGCTGTTGTGAATAGCGCTGTGATGAACATATAAATACATGTGTCTTTTTTGGTAGGACAATTTGTTTGCCTTTGGCTGTATACCCATTATTGGAGTAGCTTGGTCAAATGGTAGTTGTTTTATTTGAGAAATCTCTGAACTGCTTCCCACAGTGGCTGAACTAATTTATGTTGCTACAGACAGTGTATAAGCATTCCCTTTTCTCTGCAGACTCACCAGCATTTGTTATTTTTGGACTTTTTTTCTTTTTTTTTTGAGACAGTCTCTCTCTGTCACCCAGGGTGGAGTGCAATGGCATGATCTCAGCTCATTGCAGCCTCTGCCTCCCAGGTTCAAGCGATCTCCTGCCTCAGCCTCTCTAGTAGCTGGGACTACAGGTGCACATCACCACACCCGACTAATTTTTGTATTTTTAGTAAAGACAGGGTCTCGCTATGTTGGCCAGGCTGGTCTCGAACTCCTGACCTCAGGTGATCCGCCTGCCTCGGCCTCCCAAAGTGCTGGGATTACAGTTGTGAGGCACCACGCCCGGTCCTGGACTTTTTAGTAATAGCCGTTCTGACTGGAGTGAGATGATATCGCCTTGTGGCTTTGATTTGCATTTCCCTGATGATTAGTGATGTCAAGCATTTTCTCCTACGTTTGTTGGCTGCTTGTATGTCTTTGTTTGAGAAGTGTATATTTATGTCCTTTGCCCACTTTTTAATGAGATTGTTTTTTGCTTGTTGAATTGTTTCAGTTCTTTACAGATTCTGGATAGTAAACTTTTGTTGGATGCATTTTAACCATTTTAAAGTACCATTTTAATGGACAGGCATGTTGGCTCACGCCTGTAATTCAAGCACTTTAGGAGACCAAGACGAGAGAAGGAGGTCAGGAGTTCGAGACCAGCCTGGCCAACATGGTGAAACCCCGTCTCTACTAAAGACACAAAAATTAGTCAGGTGTGGTGGTATGTGCCTGTGATCCTAGCTACTTGGGAGGCTGAGGCAGGAGAATTGCTTGAGCCTGGGAGGAGGAGGCTGCAGTGAGCTGAGATTGGGTCACTGCACTCCAGCCTGGGCAATAAGAGTGAAACTGTCTCAAAAAAAGGGCTGGGTGCAGTGGCTCACTCCTGTAATTGCAGCACTTTGGGAGGCTGAGGCAGGCAGATAACTTGAGGTCAGAAGTTCAAGACCAGCCTGATCAATATGGCGAAACCCGTGTCTCTACCAAAAATGCAAAAATTAGCCGGGCGTGATGGTGCGCTCCTATAGTCCCAGCTATTCAGGAGGCTGAGACAGGAGAATTGCTTGAATCCAGGAGGCGTAGGTTGCAGTGAGCTGAGATTGTACTTGCACCATTGACAGAGATTGCCTGGGGGACAGAGTCAGAGACTCCATCTCTAAATAAATAAATAAATAAATAAGAATAAAATAAATAAAATAAAATACATTCATGATGTTGTGCAAGCATCACTACCATCCATCTCCAGAACATTTTCATCTTCCCAAATTGAGCTCTCTTACACACTAACTTTCCTTCATCCTCCTGCCAGTTCCTGGCAACCACTGTTCTACTTTCTGTCTCTATGATTTCAACTACTCTATTACCTCATATAAAAAGAATTACACGGGTTTTTTTTTTTTTTTTTTGGTGACTGGCTTAATCCACCTAGCATAATGCCCTTGTATTAGGCCATTCTTGTATTGCTATAATGACCTGAGACTGGGTAAGTTGTGAGAAAACACATTTATCTGGCTTATGGTTCTGCAGGCTATACATGAAGCATGGCACCATCTGCTTCTGGGGAGGCCTCAGGAAGCTTCCAATCATCCAGAAGGCAAAGGAGGAGCAGGCACATCACAGGGAGAAAGCTGTAGTAAAGGAGAGCAAGCGAGAGAGGGAGGGGAGATACCACACACTGTTTTTTTCTTTTTTTTTTAAAGACAACCCAAATTGTATTATCTTACAGTTCTGGAGGTCAGGATGCCACACACTGTTAAACAACTGGATGTCAGGAGAATTCACTCTCTATCACACAGATAGCACCAAGGGGTTGTTGCTAAATCATTCATGATAAACTGTTCTCATAATCTAATCACCTCCCACCAGGCCCCATCTCCAACATTAGGGATCTCATTTCTTTTTTTGGTGGGAGGATTACATTTCAACATGAGATATGAGTGAGGTAAATATCTAAACTATATCAGTCCTAAAGGCTTATCCATGTTATAGCATGCTGTAGAATTTCCTACCTGGTTTTAAGGCTGAATAATATTCAATTGTGTGTATTTTGTATATGTATCAATTTATGAACATTTGAGTTGTTTCCAACTTTTGCTTTTTTGTTTGTTAGTTTTTTTTTTAAAAAAGAGTCTTGCTATGTCACCCAGGCTTGTGTGTAGTGGCACAATCTTGGCTCACTGCAGTCTCCACCTCCCAGGTTCAAGTGATAGCCGGGACTACAGGCACGCACCAACATGCCTGGCTAATGTTTTTGTATTTTTAGTAGAGACAGGGTTTCATCATGTTGGCCAGGCTGGTCTCGAACTCCCAGCCTCAGGTGATCCACCCACCTTGGCCTCCCAAAGTGCTGGCAATACAGGCATGAACCACCGTGCCTGGCTGTTGCCAAATTTTGGTTCTTGCCAATAATGCTGTTATGAACCTTGGTGATTGGTGTACAAATGGTCCAAGTCTTTGTTTTCAGTTCTTTTGGGTATGTACCCAAAAGTGGAATGGCTAGATCTTATGATAATTCTTGTTTCATTTTTTGAGGAACCATCATACTGTTTTCATAGCGGTTGTACTATTTTACATTCCCACTGGCAGTGTACAAGCGTTCTAATTTCTCCACATCATCAACTAACACTTGTGTTTTTGCACATACATTCTTGAGCCCATGTGGAACAGACTCTGTTGTGTAATTTTTTAGAAGTGCAATTGATGGGTCGCATGTTACATACATCTTAGATTTTGATGCAGCTAACAAATTGCCCTCTAAAAAGTTTGTACCAATTAACCATTGGAGCATGAGGTGCTTATTCGCCATATCCTCATCAACCTTAGGTAATATTACACTTTTTAGTATTTGCTGTGCTGATGAGCAAAAATATTTTGTTGCTTTAATTAACATTTTCCCATGACTATTGAAGTTTGTTTTGCATTTTTATTTGCTACCTATGTAATGTTGCCATACTTAATCCGTTCTCTTTCGGTGGACTCTTAGCTTGGTTCTCAGCCCACTGCATAGTCAAGATGGCCAAGAAGGAGGACAAATATGGGAAGCTGTTTGAAATATGTCCAAATGACAATAAAGTGACTGTGGAAGCATTCAGAATTGTAACCGTGAGTCATCCAGTAGTTACACTGCATTTAGGAAGTAGGACAGTGCTTTACAAAGAGTACTAGTAAAAGTGGTTAAAAATATAAAGTCTTGGTAATTTTTAAAAGCTGCCATTTGTTGAATATTAACTATGTGCCCTCCTGCGTGGTAGGACTTTTCATGCATTATTTCATTTCGTCTTGGCTTGAACAGCATCAGCTCATTTTACAGCTGTGAAAAAACTAAGATTTCTGGAGACTTGCTTGAGTTCACAGTGAGTAAGTGGGTGGTCAGATCCTAACCCAAATCCTGTTGATGCTCTCACCCTTTGAGAATGACATCTGAGAGAGGTTCTAAATTTTCATGGCGACAGAATTATGGACTACAGGAACCATGACTACCAGTGGTGTCTTCAGTCGCCTGAGGTCATTTTTTGTTTCGTTCTTGTTTTTCTTTTTCCTTTTTTTCTTTTCTTTTTTTTTTTTTTTTTTTTTTGGCAAATGCAGAGTCAGTAAACTTTCAAAGATTTCATTGAAGTTCTCCACAAAGCATAAGCTGTGACTCAGTAGTAAATGATTTTAGGTGATGCTTAGACCCAACATTAAATGACATTGAATCACCCAAGGGGAAGGTGATTACCTTTTAATTTCCTTCCAATCATTTCATCAAGGAGAACATCTCCATGTGGTGTTAGTGTGCCTGTAACTCCTCTCTAGCACTTGCTGAATTTCTTTTCCTTCTTTTTTTTTTTTTGAGATGGAGTCTCACTCTGTCACCCAGGCTGGAGTGCAGTGGCGTGATCCTGGCTCACTGCAACCTCTGCCTCCTGGGTCAGGTGAGTCTCATGCCTCAGCCTCTCGAGTAGCTGGGATTACAGGCATGCACCATCATGCCTGTCTAATTTTTGTATTTTTAGTAGAGATGGGTTTTGTCACGTTGGCCAGGCTGCTCTCGAACTCCTGGCCTCAAGTGATCCACCTGCCTCAGCCTCCCAAAGTGCTGGGATTACATACGAGAGCCACCGCGCCCGGCCGGCCATCTTCTTATAGCACCCTCCCATGGTGGAAGGGGAATGGATCTCTCTGGGGCCTCTTTTATAAGGGCACCAATCTCCAAGCTCCACCCTCATGACCTAACACCTCACAATTTTCCCACCTCTAATACCATCACCTAGCGGGGTAAGACTTTAATACATGAATTTTGTGGGAACATGAAGATTCAGAACATAGTTGCTGGATTCAGTAGGTCTGGAGTGTGTCACCTGCAATTCTGCAATTTTCTTATGCAACCCAGGTGCTTCTGGTACAACTGATATGACATTTTAAGAAATACTGAGGCTGGACACCATGGCTCACTCCTGTAATCCCAACACTCTGGTAGGCCAAGGTGGATGGATCACCTGAGGTCAGGAGTTCAAGATCAGCCTGGTCAACATGATGAAAACTTGTCTCTATTAAAAATACAAAAAATTAGCCAGGTGTGGTGGCGGGCGCCTGTAATCCCAGCTACTCTGGAGGCTGAGGCAGGAGAATCACTTGAACCCAGGAGGCAGAGGTTGTCATGATCTGAGGTCGTGCCATTGTATTCCAGCCTGGGCAACAAGAGTGAAACTCCATCTCAAAAAAAAAAAAAAAAAAAAGAAAGAAAGAAAGAAATTCTGAAACCAGACCTTTTGATTTTAACCCAATTTAGATTTTTTTCTTTTTTGAGACAAGGTCTTGTTCTGTCATCCAGGCTAGAGTGCAGTGGCGCAATCTCAACTCACTGCAACCTCCACCTCTGAAGGCTCAAGGGATCCACTCACCTCAGTCCCTGGAGTAGCTGGGCCCACAAATGTGTACCACCACTCCAGCTAATTTTTGTGTTTTTTGTAGAGATGGGGTTTCACCATGTTGCCCAGGCTGGTTTTGAACTCCTGGGTTCAAGCAATCCGCCTGCCTTGGCCTCCTAAAATGCTGGGATTACATGTATGAGCCACAGCACCGGGTGTATTTTTTAATAGATTGGCAAGAATGCTAGCTGGATATGAATCTGTCATGCTACAGATATGCTTCTGCCTTTGTAGTGGGTTTGTTGCCAGGGGCGCAGCAGTTACATGCAATTTTCAGGCAGTATTCTAAGCACTACACACCTGGTTTGGTAAAAATTAAAAAATTTTTTTAAAAATTTTTTGAGATGGAGTCTTGCTCTGTCACCTAGGCTGGAGTGCAGTGGCACAATCTCTGTCACTGCAACCTCCGCCTCCCGGGTTCAAGTGATTCTCCTGCCTCGGCCTCTCGAGTAGCTGGGATTACAGGCAGGCACCACCATGCCCAGCTAACTTTGTATTTGTAATAGAGATGGGGTTTCTCCTTGTTGGCCAGGCTACTCTCAAACTCCCAACCTCGGGTGATTTGCCTGCCTTGGCCTCCCAAAGTTCTGGGATTACAGGCATGAGCCACCACACCCAGCCACACTTTACACATGCTTAATCCTTGGTACAATCATTTGAAGGAGGTACTATTATTACCCCCATTTTACAGGTGAGGAGACTCAGATGCAGGAGGTAAGATCACTAGCCTGAGGTCACAAAGTCAGTGGCAGAGCTGGGATTTGAACTCAAGCCGTCTGGCTTAGGACCAATATTCCTACCTGCCATGCTCAACTTCCTCTCTCGATCCCCAACTCTAATTGTGATGATGAAGGTTCATCACCCCCTCCAATTCTACATCGTCTTGTCATTCTAGCCTATCAGTCTGATTTCAATCCTATCGTTGACAATCAGACTCTTTGCAATCAGAAATTTATCAATATTTGAATTGGATGAATTAATGAATCAATGACATCCCAGGATTGAGGACTACGAACTTTCTAGCTCAGTGGAAATCATGGACTAGGTCTGTCTTGAAAAAGGAAAAGGCGACATATGTATTTCCCATGTTGAAAGCAAAAAGTGTGCTCCATTTACCAAGGAAATGAACCTGGTAACTGATTTCTCTGATTCTGTGCAGAAAAGCACAAAACAAGAAAACCTATGACATGCTCAGCTTGGCATTTCTCATTCCCTGTCCCCCACTGCCCTTTTTCTTTCCCAAAGAAAAGGAAAGTTGAAAACTTACAGAATATCCTTGTAAAGGACCCTCAGTTCCTTTTGTCAGACTGGAGTACCGGAGAGTTGGTAATAATCCCCGGGTCTGTGCCTTTCAGAAGGCAATCAAATTTGGGATGGTTTCAGCTCATCCGGAACTCCATGGGCTCTTTTGTCCTCATGATACGTGCATTTCTTTTTTCTTTTTGCCAAGTCACAGATGCGTGCTGGAAGCCGAGTCAACACTGTGCCACAAGGCGGATGCAGACAGCTGTGACGGGGAGCAAAGAGGAGGCACTTTCTGCTTTCACTGACCAGATAGACAGCCCACATGGGAGCTGGAGGGCAGATGCAGGCTTCCTCTCTGACCAGGGCACAGCTGGCTGCAGGAAAGGTCTGCATCAGGGTAGAAAGCATATCTTGAGTATGTCCAGACTATGGTACAGGTTCTTCCTTCCCTCCCTCCCTCCTTCCCTTTCTTCCTTCCTTCTTTTTTTTTTGGAGATGGAGTCTTGCTCTTGTTGCCCAGGCTGGAGTGCAATCGTGTGATCTCGGCTCACTATAACCTCTGCCTCTCACGTTCAAGCGATTCTCCTGCCTCAGCCTCCTGAGTAGCTGGGATTACAGGTGTCTGCCACCACGCCTAGCTAATTTTTGTACTTTTAGTAGAGACAAGGTTTCACCATGTTGGCCAGGCTGGTCTCAAACTCCTGACCTCAGGTAATCTGCCCACCTTGGCCTCCCAAAGTGCTGGGATTACATGTGTGAGCCACTGCGCCTGGTCAGGTTTTGCGTTTTCTTCCAGCCATTGCTATCATGTACCCTGGAATAGCTCTGGTGTGCTGGGGGAGAGCTCACAGGCAGGAGCACGGAAGACCCATGTCCAGGATATCAGCCATTCTGTTACGGTTGTACTTTAAGAAGGGGTGACCACTTCGAAGACTGCATGGATATTCACATGACAAACCATGTAAATTACATGGCTCAGGCCTATAATCCCGACACTTTGGGAGGCTGATCATTTGAGGTCAGGAGTTTGAGATCAGCCTGACCAACATAGTGAAGCCCCATCTCTATTAAAAATACAAAAATTAATACCAGCTCCTTGGGAGGCTTTGGCAGGAGAATCACTTGAACCCAGGAGGTGAAGGCTGCAGTGAGCCAAGATCGTGTCACTGCACTTCAGCCTGGGTGACAGAGTGAGACTGCCTCAAAAAGAAAAAATATATTTAGTACACTATGGACTACAGTTGTTCACACCAGTTAAACCAACGTGAAGTAACTTTCAGATTTTATGAGATGCTTTAGATGCTGTTTTTCTTAAATAATTGAATAAATAAATAATATATATTTTTTAGAGACGTGGTCTTGCTCTTTCACTGAGGCTGCAGTGTGGTGGCGTGATCATGGTTTATTCTAGCCTGAGATCCCAGGCTCAAGCAATACTCCTGTCTCAGCCTCCTGAGTAGCTGGGACTACAGGTACACACCACCATGCCTGGTTGATTTTTAGTTTTTAAAGTTTTTGTAGAGACAGGAGTGGGGAGGTCTCACTATGCCACTCAGGCTGGTCTCAAACTCTTGAGCTCAAGATTTGGGATTACAAGCACGAGCCACAGCCAAATGCTGTATTTGATAATAAATCAACAGATTCCCCTCCAAAAAAAAAATCTGAAAATAGGTTATTCATATGTTTCTTGTATCTACCAAGTGGGGAGCTGAAGGTAGAATGTATCTGTAAAGGTATATACCAAGAACAACAAAACACACTTTAGTTGAAACTAGAAAGATTCTTTTTTTTTTTTGAGACAGGGTTTTGCTTTTGTTGTCCAGGCTGAAGTGCAGTGGCACAATCTCGGCTCACGGCAACCTCCACAGCCCGAGTTCAAGCAATTCTCCTGTCTCAGCCTCCCAAGTAGCTGGGATTACAAGCATGTGCCACCACACCTGGCTAAATTTGTATTTTTAGTAGAGACGGGGTTTCACCATGTTGGCCAGGTTGGTCTCGAACTCCTGACCTCAGGTGATCTGCCCCGCTCGGCCTCCCAATGTGCTGGGATTACAGGTGTGAGCCATTGTGCCCAGCAAAACTACAAAGACTATTGTGTGTAGTTGAGTCTTTGACATCTGAGGCCAACAGAAGACAATTTTTTAAAAGGATGTTGGGGCCAGGCACAGTGGCTCACGCCTGTAATCTCAGCACTTTGGGAGGCTGAGGCGGGTGGATCACTTGAGGTCAGGGGTTCAAGACCAGCCTGGTGAACCTGGTGAAACTCCGTCTCTGCTAAAAATATGAAAAATTAGCCGGGTGTGGTGGCAGGCACTTGTAATCCCAGCTGCTCAGGAGGCTGAGGCAGGAGAATTGCTTGAATCTGGGAGACAAACGTTGCAGTGAGCTGAGATCATGCCACTATACTCTAGCCTGGGTGACAGAGCAAGACTTCGTCTCAAAAAAAAAAAAATCAAGTAAAAATAAATAAATAAATAAATGAAAGCTGTAAAGTGGTAGTTTGAAAGTTGGCTGTACTTTAGAATCACCCAGGAACTTTTGAAAAATGTTGATGCCTGAGTTGTACCCCAGACCAAATAAATCAGAATCTCTAGTGGATAGGATCCAGGCATTGATATATTTTAAAGTTTCCCTGGCTGGGCATAGTGGCTTATGCCTGTAATCCCAGCACTTTGGAAGGCCAAGACAGAAGGATCCTTTGAGCCTTGGAATTCGAGATCAGTCTAAGCAAAACAGGGGAGACCTGGCTCTGCAAAAAATAAAATAATAATAAATAAATAAATAGCTAGATGTGGTGCCACACACCTGTATTCCCAGTTACTTGGGAGGCTGAAGTGTGAGGATCACTTGAGCCCGGGAGGTCGAGGTTGTTGTGAGCCATGATCACTCCACTGCACTCCGGCCTGGGTGACAGAGCGAGACCCTGTCTCAATCAATCAATCAATTAAAAACCAAGTTTCCCAGGTGATTCCCCTGTGCAGCTAAGGTGATGAGCCACTGCTTTAAGGCAAAATTTTCTTACCCCTTACAGGATAAGGACTTTAATAGTCAGATAACATTTTGGGGGAAATAGTAACCCACTGACCTCTCATTTAGAAAGGAGTAAAAATGGAAGTCACCATGTGTTTTGTTTCATTTCCATATTTGATTATCTATCTGTCTTCTAATTGTGTTGTGCAAGTACTGGACATTCTACACTTTGGTGCCTATGGAGACCGGACAGCTATGGCAGAGGAGGGAGGGAGCCAAAGTGAGGCTAGAGGGCGGGGATTAAAGGAGCTGGAAAGTGTCTGCCCCCAATGGGAGAAGCCACTCCACTCTCTCCTGATGTTGCCAGTGGGAGATGCAGCTCAAATGGGGCCAGGATTTGGGATTTTTTTTTTTTCAAAATAAACTGGTGGTCAGAATTTTTATGTGAAACATCGCATTTTATAAATGTTAGCAGCAAATTCAGATTCTTTTAAAACTCCGTGTAGCCAAATAAAACTAAATTTGACCTTGAGTGCTGCCTGTTAGTGTATCTAGTTAATAAACCCTTTCAGAGGCAGGGATCAGTCTTTTAAAAATTATTCTTACATTTTTATTGTGGTAAAGTACACTTAGGAAATTTATCATTTGACCAAAGTATACAATCCAGTGGCATTAAGCACATTCATGATATTGTGCAATCATCACCACTATATAGTTCTAGAACTTTTTCATTACCCAATACCCATGTAGCAGTCACTCCCCACTCCTCCCTCCCCTACCCCCTGGCAACCACTAATCTGCTTTCCATCTGGATGGATTTGCCTATTCTGAATACTTCATATAAAAAAACTATACAATGAGGTCTTCTGTGACTGGCTTCTTTCACTTAGCATAGTGTTTTCAGGGTTCATCTATATGGTACCATGTATCAGAACTTCCTTCCTTTTTATGGCTGAATAATATTCCATTGTGTATATGGGTCACTTTTTGTTTATCCATTCATTCATTGGTAGACACTTGTTTTCTTTTCTTTTCTTTTTTTGAAACAGAATGTTGCTCTGTCGCCCAGGCTGGAGTATAGTGGAACCATCTTGGCTCACTACAACCTCTGCCTCCAGGTTCAAGTGATTCTCCTGCCTCAGCCTCCCGAGTAGCTGGGATTACAGGTGTGCACCACCATGCCCGGCTAATTTTTTCTATTTATAATAGAGACGGGGTTTCACCATGTTGGCCAGGCTGGTCTTGAACTCCTGAGCTCAGTCAATCCGCCTCCCTCGTCCTCCTAGTACTAGGATTACAGGCATGAGCCACTGCACCTGGCCATCCATGGCTGTTTTCAGGATGCTTCTTCTGAAAACAGCATCCCCGCCTTTTTGCAGGGAGAGATCAGCCCTTTCCTGATCTCATACCACGAGATTTGAATAGTGTCAGTGCCACTCCCTAGGTTCCGGAGTAGTCCTATAAACCAGGCCAGGCCCATCCACACTCACGTACCATCCCCTTGGTCAATGTGACTGGCTCAGGAGTATATACCTGTCCTGAACCAGGTTAGTGAACAATTAATCCTGCAATTTATGATAGACCTAATGGGAGAAAGGCTCTATCCTTGATAGGGTTGCTCAGCATTCTGCGGTCGTCCTTGTCACACCTAGGAAAAAGCCACCTAAAAATGAAGCCAATAACAAACAAACCAGTGCTGAGAGATGCATATGGAAAAGAAGTGTACCAGATCAGAGTAAGAGTAATCTTTAAGCTTCTTGATTATGTGAGTTACTTGCTTTTTCCTAAACTGGGTGTGTTGGGGTTTTGTTCCTTGCAACTAAAAGAATACTAATGCATACACTTTATTAACATTTTAATCTCACATATACAGCATCATATCTGGCACATCATAGTCACTCAAGAAATGTATAAGTCAATGCATGTGTGCTTTTTTTTTTTTTTTGAGACAGAGTCTCGCTCTGTTGCCTAGACTGGAGTGCAGTGGCACAATCTTGGCTCACTGCAACCTCCGCCTCCTGGGTTCAAGTGATTCTCCCGCCTCAGTCTCCCAAGTAGCTGGGACTACAGTCACCAGCCACCATGCCTGGGTAATTTTTGTATTTTTAGTAGAGACGAGGTTTTACATGTTGGCCAGGCTGGTCTCCAACTCCTGACCATCGCCTGCCTCAGCCTCCCACAGTGCTGGGGTTACAGGCATGAGCCACTGTGCCTGGCTGCATGCATGCTATTTAAGAAGTATGCCATTGCTATGGTTTTAAATTTTTTTTAGTAATGAAATAATGCATAAATAGGAAGTGGGAATGTGGAGAAATAGAACCCTCATGTGTTGCTGATGGGAATGTAAAATAATGCAGCTGCCGTGGAAAACAGCTAATCAGTTCCTCAAAATGTTACACAGAATTACCAGATAACCCTTCAGTTCTGCTCCTAGGCATATATACCCAAAAGCATTGAAAACAAGTATTCAGACAAGAACTTACACACAAATGTTCATAGCAGCACGGTTCAAATAGTCAAAATGGTGAAAACAACCCCAGTGCCTATCATCAGAAGAATGGATAAACAAAATGTGGTCTATCTATACAATTGAATATTATTCTGCCACAAAAAGGAATGAAGTCCTGATACATGCTGTGATATGGATAAACCTTAAAAACATTATGCTGAGTGAAATGAGCCAGTCACAAAAGGACAAATATTGTATGATTCCATTTATACAAAATGTCCGGAATAGAAAAATGCATAGTCAGAAGACAGGTTAGTGATTGCTACAGGCTGATAAGTACCGTGACTGCTTAAGGGTATAGGACTTTCTTTCAGGGTAATAAAAACATTCTGGAACTAGATAGTGATAGTAATTGCACAGCATTGTGAATGTACTAAAAGTCACCAGTGGTAAATTTTATCTTATATGTGTTTTACCACAATAAAAACAAAACAAAAGAATCTGGGCTGGGCGTGGTGGCTCACACCTGTAATCCCAGCATTTTGGGAGGCGGAGGCGGGCAGATCACCTGAGGTCGGGAGTTCAAGAGCAGCCTGACCAACATGGAGAAACCCTGTCTCTACTAAAAATACAAAATTAGCCGGGCATGGTGGCAAGCGCCTGTAATCCCAGCTACTCGAGAGGTAGAGGCAGGAGAATGGCTTGAACCCAGGAGACGGATGTTATGGTGAACCAAGATCGCACTACTGCACTCCAGCCTGGGCAAGAGCAGACTCCTCAAAAAAAAAAAAAAAGATGCTTTCTGTCCCTTTCTGTTTCTCCCCTC
>CAUYQU010040493.1:0-32087 GCA_963574635.1 Cheracebus regulus
CTCTTTTTCTAAAATCTCTTCCTCTTTCTCTTTCATTTTTTCTTTCTTTTGCTGTTTCTTTCTTTCTCCTTTTCTCTCTTTTTCTAAAATCTCTTCCTCTTCCTTTCTCTATTTCATTCTTTTTATTCTAAAAAAAAAAAAAAAAAAAAGAAGAAAGAAAGAAAAAAAAAAAAGATACAAAATTAGCTGGGCGTGGTGGCACATGCCTGTAATCCCAGCTACTTGGGAAGCTGAGGGAGGAGAATTGCTTAAACCTGGGAGATGGAGGTTGTGGTGAGCCGGGATCACACCATTGCACTCCAGTCTAGGCAACAAGAATGAAACTCCATCTCAAAATAAAAAAATTAAAAATAGGCCGTAGCTCTCCAATGCCAGCTCCGCCTCTCGCTCACCAAGCTCCAGCCGAAGGAGAAGGTGGGTAAGTAAGGAGGTCTCTATACCATAGCTAGTACAAAGCAGACTGCCCACAAATCTACCTGTGCTAAAGCCCCCAGGAAGCAACTGCCTACAAAAGCCACTTGCAAGAGTACGCCCTCTACTGGAAGGGTGAAGAAACTTCATCATTACAGGCCTGGTACTGTGGCACTCCGTGAAATTAGGCGTTATCAGAAGTCCACTGAACTTCTGATTAACAAACTTCCCTTCCAGCGTCTGGTGGGAGACATTGCTCAGGACTTTAAAACAGATCTGCACTTCCAAAGCACAGCTATCGGTGCTTTGCAGGAGGCAAGTGAGGCCTATCTGGTTGGCCTTTTTGAAGACATCCACCTGTGTGCTGTCCATTCCAAACGTAACAATTATGCCAAAAGACATCCAACTAGCACACCATATACACGGACAACGTGCTTAAGAATCCATTTTGATGGGAAACATTTCATTCTCAAAAAAAAAATTTTCTCCCTGTTATTGGTAGTTCTGAAAGTTAATTTTTTTTCCATGGGGTCAAAAGGTACCTAAGTATATGACTGTGAGTGGAAAAATAGGGGACAGAAATCAGGTATTGGCAGTTTTTCCATTTTCATTTGTGTGTGAAAGTTTAATATAAATGTGGAGACATAAAGCATTAATGAAAGTTAAAATGTTTCAGTGAACAAGTTTCAATGGTTCAACTTTATAATAATTATAAATAAACCTGTGAAATTTTTCTGGACAATGCCAGGATTTGGATTTTTTTAAAACAAGTAAATTTCTTATTGATGGCAAAAAAAAAAAATTAAAAATTAAAAAACGACTTTTCAAGGAGACCAGTCACAAAATAAAAGGGAAAGGCAATAAGTAGTATAAATACAGAACCATCAGAACAGAAGGAGAGATAGATTAGGGAATAGAAAAGAGGCCAATGGGAAGAAAGGATGGTGAAAGGAAAAATAATCATGAAACCCAAAAGGAGCATATATGGGAATTATGTTAAACTTTAAGTGTTAGTGAGAGATCCAAGGAGAGATATAGGACAACCAGGTACCATTCCCCAAATAAGCCTATGGAAATGCCATATATGGACCTTGGAAGAAATGTACTTAGAAACATAGATTTTTGAATACTCTGCATAAAAATAGTGAATAAAACATGGGTAATAAAAGAAATCAGTAAATGCAAGAGTGTTGAGCATAAAAAATCAAATTTTGGCCAGGTGCGGTGGCTCACACCTGTAATCCCAGGATGTACTTTTGGAGCTAAGGAGGGCAGATCACCTGAGGTCAGGAGTTCAAGAGCAGCCTGGCCAACATGGTGAAACCCCATCTCTACTAAAAATGCAAAAATTAGCTGGGCATGGTGGCACCTGCCTATAGTCCCAGCTCAGGAGGCTGAGGCAGGAGAACTGTTTGAACCCAGGAGGCAGAGGTTGCAGTGAGCCAAGATCATACCACTGTACTCCAGCCTGGGCAACAGAATGAGATTCTGTCTCAAAAAAGAGAGAGAGAAAAAAAAGAGGTGGGGCATGGTGGCTCAAGCCTATAATCCCAGCACTTTGGGAGGCTAAGGCGGGTGGATCACTTGAGGTCAGGAGTTCGAGAACCAGCCTGGCCAACATAGTGAAACCCTGTCTATACTAAAAATACAAAAATTAGCCCTCGAGTATGGTGGCACATGCCTGTAGTCCCAGCAACTCGGAAGGCTGAGGCAGGAGAATGGCTTGAACCTGGGAGGTAGAGGTTGCAATGAGCAGAGACCATACTCCTGCACTCCATCAAGGGCAACAGAGTAAGACTCCCTCTTACAAAAAAAAATTAGCCAGGTGTGGTGGCTCATGCCTACAGTTGCAGCTACTCAGGAGACTGGGGTGGGAGAATCACCTGGGCCTGAGGGGGTCAAAGCTATGGTGAGCCATGACTGTACTCCAGCCTAGGTGACAGAGTGAGACCCTGTCTCAAAAAAGAAAAGAAAAAGGAAAAAAAAGAGAAACTGACCAGTTATATTATACTTTGTATCTCTATAATCTGATTTCTGAGACCAGGCAAATGCCACTGCATTTACTAATCTTTTGAACACAGGAGGATCACACTCCAAAGGGCAGTTATTTCCTAATTGTCTAAAATCTGCAGATGAAAGAAACTATGTAAACTATCACTCCAGTTTGTATGTTCTTGATGTCCTTTTGATTTGATACCCTTAGCTTCCTAGTTAAATTTCCATGGCATTCAGCTCCAAATTGTATTGGTTAAGACCTGAGGAATTATACTAGACTCCTCTTTTTTTTTTTAAGAGACGGGGCCTCGCTATGTTGCCCAGGCTAGAGTGCAGTGACTATTCACAGGCACGATCCACTACTGATCAGCACCGGAGTTTTGACCTGCCTTGTCTCCGACCTGGGCCAGTTCACCCCTCCTTAGGCAACCTGGTGGTCCCCTGCTCCTGGGCGGTCACTATATTGATGCCAAACTTAGTGCAGACACCCAATGGGCATAGTGCACTAAGCCCAGAATTCCTGGACTCAAGGGATCCTCCCACCTCAGCCTCCAGGGTAGCTGAGACTACAGGCATGCACCACTGTGCCCAGCTATTCCCCACTCTTCTTTTCTGTTTTTGAGACAGAGTCTCACACTATCACCCAGGTTGGAGTGCAATCGTGCCATCTTGGCTCATTGAAACCTCAGCCTCCCAGGTTCAAGCAATTCTCCTGCCTCAGCCTCCTGAGTAGCTAGGATTACAGATGCCAGCCACCATGCCCGGCTAATTTTTTTATTTGTAGAAGAGAGGAGATTTCACCATGTTGGCCAGGCTGGTCTCAAACTCCTGACCTCAGGTGATCCAACGGCCTTAGCCTCCCAAAGTGCTAGGATTACAGGCGTGAGCCACTGCGCCTGGCCCCCACACTTGTTTCTTAAATTATTATTCATCACATGTTGCAACAATGTTTCTAGGAGTTATTACACTAATCCAGATTAGCACTTTCTTCCCATCATTTAAAGGTTTAATTTTCCTCCAGTGAAATGTTGACTATAGAATTCAACTATTATCGGCCAGACACGGTAGTTCACGCCTGTAATCTCAGCACTTTAGAAGGCCGAGATTGGCAAATGACGAGGTGAAAAGATCAAGACGATCCTGACCAACATGGTGAAACCCCATCTCTACTAATAATACAAAAATTAGCTAGGTGTGGTGGCACACGCCTGTATTCCCAACTACTCAGGAGGGTGAAGCAGGAGAATCACTTGACCCCGGGAGATGGAGGTTGCTGAGATCCAGCCACTTCACTCCACCCTAGGTGACAGAGCGAGACTCCATCTCAAAAAAAAAAAAAAAAAAAAAGAATTCAACAATATTAAGTAATAGCATTTTTCAAACGCAAGGGTTTAACAATAAATTAGGCTGGGCGCAGTGGCTCACATCCATAATCCCAGCACTTTGGGAGGCCGAGGCGGGCAGATCACAAGGTCAGGAGTTCGAGGAGACCAGCCTGACCAACATGGTGAAACCCGGTCTCTACTTAAAAAACAACAACAACAAAAATTAGCCAGGCATGGTGCGTGACTGTAGTCCCAACTACTTGGAAGGCTGAGGTAGGAGAATTACTTGAACCTGGGAAGTGGAGGATGCAGTGAGCCAATATTGCGCCAATGCATTCAGGCCTTAGTGACAGAGCAAGAGTCCGCTCAAAAATAAATTGCCACTAGAGGGCATCAGAAGCTCAGAAGCATAAACATAAAAATAGTTTTCACGAAACACATTAAAGTATTAAAAACAAAATAGAGTGCAAGTTATAGTGTCGAAAATATTTAAGAGGCCGGGCGCAGTGGCTCATGCCCGTAATCCCAACTCTTTGGGAGGCCAAGGTGGGTGGATCACCTGAGGTCTGGAGTTAGAGACCAGCCTGGCTAACATGGTGAAACCTCCTCTCTACTAAAAATACAAAAATTAGTCAGGCATAGTGGTACAGGCCTGTAGTCCCAGCTACTCTGGAGGCTGAAGCAAGAGAATCTCTTGAACCTAGGAGGCAGAGGTTGCAGTGAGCCGGGATCATGTGACTGCACTCCAGCCTAGGTGAGAGAGACTGTCTTAAAAAAAAAAAAATTAGAAAAGCTTTAACATGCCTTTACATTTTCATTACTTTTTTAAAAAACTAATATTTTAAACTGATTTTTAAACATTGCCACAAATTGTTTCAAATCCTCAAAAACGTAAAAAAAAGAAAATCAATAGAATCATATCATAAAGTCTTGTTGTAATTTTAAAATAGAGGTTACTGATTTACCAAATTACCTTGCTTTAAGGGTAGACATTTGAACTTACTAA
This sequence comes from Cheracebus regulus, assembly GCA_963574635.1. NCBI lineage: Eukaryota > Metazoa > Chordata > Mammalia > Primates > Pitheciidae > Cheracebus > Cheracebus regulus. The sequence continues at coordinate 4,738 of CAUYQU010040493.1, forward strand.
TTTTCCTTTAACATGTTTCCTTGCATCTATTTATGCTTCAATGATTTATTTAATCAAATATTAAGAAAACATATGTTGTGAGCCAGGCGTGGTGGCTTCAGCCTGTAATCCCAGCATTTTGGGAGGCTGAGGCAGGCAGATGGCCTGAGGTCAGGAGTTCAAGACCAGTCTGGCCAGCCTAGTGAGGCCGTGTCTCTGCTAAAATAATACAAAAATTAGCCAGGTGTGGTGGCAGGCACCTGTAATCCCAGCTATTTGGAAAGCTGAGGCAGAGGCAGGACAATTGCTTGAATCTGAGAGGTGGAGGTTGCAGGGAGCTGAGATTGCACCACTGCACTCCAGCCTGGGCAACAGAGTGAGATTCCATCTCAAAAAAAAAAAAAGGAAAGAAAACATTTGTTTTAACTTGAGTAATAAATTGAAATCCAAATAAATAGCCCTTTGAGGTCTGAGCTTTCAATCTGGCAAAACAGTGATTCACTGGGGCATCGTAGATAAAGTCACATCCAAAATGTTGGAACTCTTCATACCTTAGTGATTTACCTGAAATGTCCTTTTTCCATGCCCAGCAAATTCAAGACTCAACTCAGATGCTGGTACGGCTTTTCTAGCATCACATCACCTGCAGAAAATTTAATTATTCCTTCTTCTGTGCTTCTCTGCATTCCTACAACACTTGGTGTAGCCAATACAGTTAACTGAAGTAAATAGTTCTTTTTTTTTTTTTTTTTTTTTTTTAAGATGGGGTTTCACTGTGATGGTCAGGCTGGTTTTGAACTCCTGACCTCAGGTGATCCACCCACCTCAGCCTCCCAAAGTGCTAGGATTACAGGCGTGAGCCACTATGCCCTGCCTGAAGTAAATAGTTCTTAAGAACTTACTGGCTGAGTGCAGTGAGTCATGCCTGTAATCCCAGCACTTTGAGAGGCTGAGGCGGGCGGATCATGAGGTCAGGAGTTCAAGACCAGCCTGACCAACATGGTGAAACCCCATCTCTACTAAAAATACAAAAATTAGCCAGGAGTGGTAGCCTGCGCCTGTAGTCCCAGGTACTTGGGAGGCTGAGGCAGGAGAATTGCTTGAACCTGGGAGGCGGAGGTTTCAGCGAGCTGAGATCATACCACTGCACTCCAGCTAGGGTAACATCGAGACTCCGTCTCAAAAAAAAAAAACCAAAAAAAAAAAAACTCACTATGCTATTCAGAACCTACTGGAGGCTCAGTTCCTTCTTTCAAGTTTATAGGAGAATAGAGTGACATGAGAAAAAACTGCAATTGCTTGCAAAAATAGGAGTATGGTAACTGTAGAAGTATAGTATAGGAAGATGACAAATATTGTGTTTGCATTTATTATTGAAAGAACTATTTCCAAGCACTGTCTTTGCACTTATCTTGGAAAAGAACTTCATTTTTATTTATTGAGCACCAACTCAGAACACTACATAAGACACCATGGAAACGCTTACAAAAGAAATGGCACAGTTTCTAATTCAAGATATTTCAAGTATACTGGGTAAATAAACTATGTATGCCCAAAATTTCAGTACATTATAAAAACAACATATATTCAAATGTAGTTAATTTACTATAAAAATGCACGTTTGCGTTGTAAAGAAGGAACACATGGCCGGCACGGTGGCTCATGTCTGTAATCCCAGCACTATGGGAGGCTGAGGTGGGCAGATCACAAGGTCAAGAGTTAGAGACCAGCCTGACCAACATGGTGAAACCCCAAAACTACTAAAAAAAATACACAAGAAAAAAAAAAAAAAAAAAAAAAAAAAAAAGTTAGCTGGGCATAGTGGCGTATGCCTGTAATCCCAGCTATTTGGGAGGCTGAGGCAGGAAAATTGCTTGAACCCGGGAGGTGGAGGTTGCAGTGAGCCAAGATGGTGCCATTGCACTCCAGCCTGGTGACAGAGCAAGACTCCGTCTCAAAAAAAGAAAAATAAGGAACACATAATAAACCCATTTAAAGGACTTTTGATTTAATATAACAAAAAATAAGAAGCCCCATTAAGTCTGGAGGAAAGAGCCCACCTTTAATAATATGGAATTTGAAAAAGATTTTTCTCCCAACTCTATACAGAATGGAACATAATTGGGGTGGGCACGTGGGTGGGAGTGAAACTAGTCAGTCAGTCAACCATTGATTTATGGCCTTGAAAGTACTGGTCAAGGAACCTGGAGAAGGGGTTAACTATAATCTTGCCAAAGTTATTCAAACACATTAAATCTCAGTTTCTACATTTATAAAACGAGAAGCCCATATTAAGTGGTCTCTAAGGATCCTTCCGATCCCACTATGCTGTGATTTTTATAGTGTCAGCTACTGAAATGAAGTAGTTGAATATAAAAGACATTATAGCTACAGAATCAGTAGGAACTTGGTGATGATATGGAGAAGATGAAGGAAAGAGAGAAAAATATATATATATGCATGTAGAAGCACTTTGAAAAGCACAAAGTCCTCTACAATGTATATAGCCATAATAATCATTATTAATCAAATATGTCCAAGTCTAGATGACAGGAGAATGCTGGTGTGATCCCACTGAAGCAAATAAAATTAGAAAAGTGGAGGGTAAAAGAGAAAATGGCTTGCTTTTCACATGCTAATTTACTCACCCCTCCTACCTCTCAACATTATTGAGATGGAATTTACTACCAAGGAACAGAGCAAAAAGGATGCTTATTTTCATGCAACTTCTGTCTTTATTCTTATAGTCTGAAAACACTTCCTAGGAAGGTAAAGAAAATAGCTATTCAAATGTGGTAATTAGAAAGATTTGGGCCCAGCGGGGCAGCTCACGCCTATAATCCCAGCACTTTGGGAGGGTGAGGCAAGAGGATGCTTTGAAGCCATGAGTTTGAGACCAGCCTGAGCAGAAAAGCCAGACCCTGTCTCTACAAAAAATAAAATAAATTCTCCAGGCTCAGTGGTGTGTGCCTGTAATCCAAGCTACTCAGGAGGCTGACGCAGGAGAATCACTTAAGCCCAGGAGTTTGAAGCTTCAGTGAACTATGATTGTGCCCCTCCACTTTAATCTGGGTGACAGAGTGAGACTCTGTCTCTTGAAAAAAAAAAAAAAGCTATGTTGTAAAGACTGTTCTGAGAGTAGACCTAATCCATAGGTTTTTTTTTTTTAATGAAAATCAAAAATAGAAAAACTAATTAGGAAGAAGTAACCTTTAATCAGAGAGCAAAATATATTTAGGCTTGTATTTCAAATCTAAAAAGGACCATAGGAAGAGAGGTCACCTATGTATAAAGGTCCTAAAAGATTTCTGGACTAGATAACTATGCTGCTATGTGGTTCGAAATTCTCCCTAGAATCACCTCACGGCACAAGGTTGTTCATCCTCAGAGTGGCCACTGCACACATCCTCAGGTTCACTAATTGGGGTAAGGAAAAAAGAGCCAGTATTCCTAATAGCAGAGTGTGATGGAAAGGGGAGAATCTGTGGAGTCGTTATTATAGTATACATCAAAGGGTTTAGAGAATATTTGGTTTAGAAAACATTTGCTGGGTGCGGTGGCTCAAGCCTGTCATCCCAGCACTTTGGGAGGTGGGCAAGTCACAAGGTCAGAGTTCAGGACCAGCCTGACCAACAGGGTGAAACTCCATCTCTACTAAAAATACTAAAATTAGCTGTGCATGCTGGCACACACCTGTAATCCCAGCTACTCAGGAGGCTGAGGCAGGAGAATCTCTTGAATCCAGGAGGTGGAGGTTGTGGTGAGCCAAGATTAATCCACTGCACTCCAGCCGGGCAACACAGCAAGACTCCTTCTCAAAAAAAAAAAACAGAAATCGTTTCCTGATTGATGAAAAAGTAACTCAGTTATGCTCATCTACTCCTGCTGAAAGGTTATGAGTGTATTATGAAGCACTTAATAAAAAGGAAGAAATTCTAAAATTGACTATAGGAAAATAATTCCATTTTTCTAATTTAATGTTAGAATGTGTACGTGACTCAGAACAATAGAGCTACAAAATACATCTTTGAAGGATTACAACCCAAAATTAAGAAGACTTTTACATTTCTTTTCTCCTTCACATATACTACTTCTCAATCCACGACTACAAACACAAAAGATTCACCCTAAAATCTCACAGGCAAAGATAGAACTCCATGTTTGGGTCCCCTTCCACGAACACTCCCTTCGTGGAAGCCATCTTTCTCTCTCCTGGATTTCCCCTCTGGAATCCCCTTTCACATTCTCTCGTGGAAGCCTGTCTTCCTTCCTAAACTCCATCTCTCTATATTCCTTTCTAATCAGTGAGGAAGCTGCTTTCTTCTCCTGGATTCCGTCTTTCTGTATTCTGTCACTCAATGTGAGAGTTAGCTGTTTCTTTCTCCCTCCTTCTCCTGTTTCTCTCTCTCATTAAATAAATCACTTTCTACAAACAAATAAAGAGAGAACTATAAGATACTCATGAGTCAGAAGTTCCATGATTTCAATGTACAAAAACTCATAATCTATAAACCATGGATTACTTATTAAATAAACGATTGTCTAAAAGTTAACTACTTTAATTCTCTATGCTTCTAATTCCTCATCTATAAAACCAGAGATGATATTAGCTCTCACCTCACAGGATTCTTATGAGATTAAATAAATTAATACGTGTAAAATACCTGCACCTGTGTCTAGCATGTGGTGATTTTTCAATGTAGACTCTCGTTAATACTATTAGTTACTGAAAAGAAAAGACACTATTGTCACTGAGAGACCTCAGGAGAGCTCTAATGTAAACTGTCAGCAATGAAATGATATAATTGGGAATTACAGGATGATGTAAGCACAATTTTTTTTTTTTAAGTGATGGCACTCATGAGTTCTAGAAAAATTTCTTAAGATCTAACTCGCTGTCATCCAGGCTGGAGTGCAGTGGCTCGATCTCAGCTCACTACGATGGGTTCAATCAATTCTCCTGCCTCAGCCTCCTGAGTAACTGGGATTACAGGTGCACACCACCATGCCTGAAAAAATGTTGTATTTTTAGTGGAGACAAGGTTTCACCATGTTGGCCAGGCTGGTCTCAAACTCCTGACCTCAAGTGATCTGCCCTCCTTGACCTCCCAAAGTGCATGAGCCACCGAGAGGGCAATCCTTTTCTTTTGTTAATCTATCTTTTGTTATAAAGGTGTCAGCCATTTTGTTAGGTGAAAATACTACTTTTCCTCTCCTATACGTGCAAGATTGTTATGGGGATTAGAGGTCACATATATACAGTGTATATATACATCTGGAACATGAGAGTATTCAACAAATGGTAGTAATCGTAGCAGCAGTTACCATTATTATGAAATATTATTTTCCTAAGAATGCATCACTCTCTATTTCAAGAATGAACTACTCAGATGATGACATCTGGATCCTCCCATAAAATCCACCATCTCTATCCTATCCCTAGTCAAGAGCTTAAATCTGACAGACTATGACAAAAGGAGGGCAGAAATCATGACTTTTCCTTTTTGCAACTCCAGCATTTACACAGTGCCTAGCATGCAATATTGCTAAATGATGTATGTATTTGTCAAAGGGTTTAATGAATGAACAAATGCCATTGTGTATCAATAACATACAGCCTATATACAGCACATTATCAACACATATTTGCTGAACTGCAATCCAATTAAAGTTAGTTAAGACAGATAAAGTTAAAATAAGAACTTAATATATTCAACAACAGTGAGTCAGTACTACTGTTTATAGCAAGATTTTTTTTTTTTTTTTCAGATGGAGTCTCATGCTGTTGCCCAGGCTGGAAGTACAATGGCCTGATCTCAGCTCACTGCAACCACTGCCTTCTGGGTTCAAGTGATTCTCCTGCCTCAGCCCCAGAGTAACTGGGATCACAGACGTCTACCACCATACCTGGTTAATTTTTGTATTTTTAGTAGATATGGTGTTTCACCATGTTGGCCAGGCTGGTCTTGAACTTCTGGCCTCAAGTGATCCACCCTCTTTCACCTCCCAAAGTGTTGGGATTACGGGTGTGAGCCACGGAGCTCGGCCTAATTTGTCATATAGATAAACTTATTTGACAAATAAATTATTTGTCAAATAAATTATGTCAGAGCACACACACAGTATATTGTAGAGTGAAATTCAATAATACTCGGTTGAATGACTGGGCAACAGATCATTTTGCCCTGTGTTATCCCCATGAGCCAGGCATACTGTACCACATTCAGGCTATCCTCTTTCTCTGTTGTTTTGTTTTTGTTTGCTTTTTTTTTTTTTTTTTGAGATGGGATCTTGCTATGTTGCCCAGGCTGGACTTGAACTCCTGGGAATAAGTGATCCTCTTTCCTCAAGTTGTCCTCTCTTAAATGTTCTGAGAATTGCATGAAAGAAGGGGAGTAAATGGTTCTAATTCAGGCTTCAGTTGTAGAAAACAAAATCAAAACTCAATCCTTCCGACATTAGAAGACCATTCCATCACTTGAGCCTGGGAGGTTGAGGTGGCAATGATCTATGATCAAGCCACTGCACTCCAGCCTGGACAGCAGAGGAGACTCTATCTCAATAATAATAATTATAATAAGGCTAGTCCAAGTGCAGTGATGTTTACAGCTAATTGGTTATAACCAGTAACAGATTTCTGTTTCTTCTCCACTCCCACTGCTTCACTTGACTACCCCACAAAAATTTTTTAAAAAAGGAAAAAAAGGCTGGGCGCAGTGGCTCATGCCTGTAATCCCAGCACTTTGGGAGGCCGAGGCGGGTGGATCACGAGGGAGGTCAAGAGATCGAGACCATCCTGGCCAACATGGTGAAACCCCATCTCTACTAAAAATACAAACATTAGCTGGGCGTGGTGGCGCGCACCTGTAGTCCCAGCTACTCGGGAGGCTGAGGCAAGAGAATGGCTTGAACCGGGGAGGCGGACGTTGCAGTGAGCCGAGATAGTGCCACGGCACACCAGCCTGGTGCCTGGCGACAGAGCGGGACTGTCTCAAAAAAAAAAAAGAATAAAGAAAACATTTCTATTATTGGCATGATACAGAGCCAACTAACATTAGTTCCATGAAGCCCTTACCAGTTAACTAATTCATTGGAAAGGTCATAATTCAATCTTTAAAAACGTGTGGCAAGACAGTGGAACAAGTTAAACAACACAAGAAAGCAATGAGACATAACCAGAATGTGAAACTTCACAAGGACAATTAATCCAGTTTCTTTAATAAATCAATGATGGGGCCCAGGGGGTTGGAGAGGGGCAGGATTGAGGCAAGGAAGCAGGGCAGGAAGTTGTTCTTGCCACAGGGCATATAGAGTGGTCCACCATCAGACTTTAGACCCTGGCAAAGTAAATATTAGCTACTAAGATCATACGCCTTTAAGTTTTCATCTAGGATTTCCCCTACTGGTGAATTATTAGAATATAAGAGTTTAAAGGTCGGGTGTGGTGGCTCACGCCTGTAATCCAAGCACTTTGGAGACCAAGGCGGACAGATCACCTGAGGTCGGGAGTTCAAGACCAGCCTGACCAACATGGTAAAACCCCGTCTTAAAAAAAAAAAAAGAATTTAAGGTAAAAAAGTAAAAAGTCTTCATCTTTCTACCTCCTCCCCTGTCTCTGTGACGATGTTAGAAAGTGTTCTTTCAGTCTTTCATCTTCCCTAATCTCCACTCTTGTCTTTACCTGACCCCCTCACTCTCCCTTCTACCTCCTCCCTTTCTAGTAAGTTTTCTTGGGCAGCTTTAGAGCAGGGACTATAAACTTAGTATGCACTGTGGCCTGGAGATTGGGGAACAGGGACCTTAAATTGAGTGTGCAGGTGGCAGCCACATGAGAGTGTTCTAGTCAATGGCTGCCTGAAGGAAAGCAGGCTCAGTGGGCCCTGTTTTTTGAGAGAAGCTGGAAATCCGTACTTTAATATGAAGACTTTTAGCCCCTGGAACTCATTAAAAGTTTTTAATATAATACATCCCCCTCCCCCCCCCCAAAAAAAATCATCACAATAAAACAACAAAAACAATATGGACCCAACTCAGCTCACAAGCTAACAGTTAGCTACCTCTGCTTTCGATTTATAAGAAGCTTCAGATTGACCATATGATGTTAGAACTAGAAAGGAGGTTAGAAATCATCTGGTGCAATATTTTATTTTATGGAAAAAGGAAACCGGGGCCCAGAAAGGGGCTATGGCTTCAGTGCAGGTGAACCAATGTTAACTGGGAACTAATTACTATGCCAGGCAGAGGACATGCCATAGTAATTGTCCTGTCCTCAAGCTGTTCACAGTCTAGTGGAAGAGATAACCTGTGAACAACTGGAAAGCTGTTTTATATATACCCATGCAATAACAGAATTTTTTTTAATTTTTATTTTGAGACAGAGTCTTGCTTTGTTGCTCAGGCTGGAGTGCAGTGGCACGATCTCGGCTCACTGCAACCTCTGCTTCCGGGGTTCAAGTGATTCTTGTGCCTCAGCCTCCCAAGTAGCTGGGATTACAGGCATGTGCCACCACACCAGCTAATTTTTGTATTTGTAGTAGAGATGGGGTTTCACTATGTTGACCAGGCTGGTCTCAACCTCCTAATCTCAAGTGACCCACCGTTTTTGGCCTCCCAAAGTGCTGGAATTACAGGAATGAGATACCAGGCCCAGCCTGTTATTTCTTGATTACATGCTAAACAAGGGGTGGATTATTCACGCCTCCCCTTTTCAGACCACACAGGGTAACTTCTTGATGTGGACATGGCATTTGTAAACTGTCATGGTGCTGGCTGGAGGGTAGCAGTGAGGATGACCAGAGGTCACTCTCGTGGCCATCTTGGTTTTGGTGGGTTTTGGCTGGCTTCTTCACTGCAATCTGTTTTATCAGCACGATCTTTATGACCTGCATCTTGTGCCTCTATCCTAATTCATCCTGTGATTAGGAATGCCTTAACCTCCTGGGAATGCAGCCCAGCAGGTCTCAGCTTCATTTTATGCAGCCCCTGTTCAAGATGCATTGCTCTGGTTCAAATGCCTCTGACAATACAGGTAGTTTAGGTGTGTAGTAGGCTCTACCATCTTGGTTTGTGTAAGTACACTCTACGGTGTTTGCCCAATTAGGAAATTGCCTAACAATGCATTTCCCATAATGTATCCCTATTGCTAGCAATGCATGACTGTATGTGTATCCAGCTATCTAGTCTGCTCAACTGTAATTATCTATTGGTTTAGGTATTTCTCCAAAACTTTCTAACACCTGCCTGCACATTTTTCAAATATCAGCAGATGAAGCAAGACTCATTCTTTGAGTCCCGGAGAATCACCTTGGTGAGGCTTTGGGAGGCACGAATGTGCTCTCCCAAGGAAATGGCCTGGAGCTAGAGGAAAATAATATGGAGTGGAGACCTGGGGAGAGCAAGAGACCAGGCTTATTGTAAGGTTCCTGAACAACATATTCATGAAATGAAGGGTGGTGGTGACAGAGACAATCATAGCCAGTAGGTGTTGCTTGGAAGAAGGGGAGCCCAGCGCAGTGGTTCACACTTATGGTCCCAGAACTTTGGGAGGCTTAGGTGAGAGAATCACTTGAGCCCAGGAGTTCGATACCAGCCTGGGCAGCATGACGAAACCTCTTCTCTACAAAAAATACAAAAATTAGCCAGCCATGGTGGCAAATGCCTGTAGTCTTAGCTACTCAGGAGGCTGAGACAGGAGGATCATTTGAGCCCAGAAGTGGAAGACTGTAGCAAGTACCACTGCACTACAGCCTGGGTGACTGAGAGAGACTCAATCTCAAATGAATAAACAAACAAAAAAAGAGGTGGAGAGAGAAGAGCTAGGTGCAGTGGTTCAGGCCTGTGATCCCAGCACTTTAGGACACAGAAGTGAGAAGATTGTTTGAGACCAGCCTGGGCAACATCACCAGATACCTGTCTCAACAAAAAAGTAAAAAAAAAAAAAAAAAAATAGCCAGACCTGGTGGCATGTCTGTAGGCATAGCTACTAAATCAAGGCTGCAGTGAGCTGGGATTCTGCTGCTGCATTCCAGCCTGTGACACAGAGCCAGACTCTGTCTCTAAAAAACAACAAACAAACAAAAGCTGGGGAAGAGGAGAGAAAGCACTGAACTAGAATGGTGAGGCACTTGCTGGTTAACATTTAATGCCCCAGAGTTGTTCTCTTGCCTCTTTAGCCTAGGGACCAGCTGAGTGGAGTGCTTGCCCTGCACAGGCCCTGCACGGGCATCCACTCACATCTCTCAGGAGGGTTTATGGAGTTGAAGCAAATGGTAAAGAGCAGAGAGAGATGTTAGTAATCCAGTGAGAATAAGGAGCCCAGGGTGAGCCTCCTAACACTGTCGGGTGTAGAATACGGGCTCCCTCCACCCTTTAATTTTTCATTTAAAAAAAAAACCCCTCTAAGGCAGGGCAGTGGCTCACCCCTGTAATCCCAGCACTTTGGGAGACCAAGGCAGATGGATCACCTGAGGTCGGGAGTTCCAGACCAGACTGACTAACGTAGAGAAACGCCATCTTTACTAAAAATACAAAAAAATTAGCTAGGTGTGTGGTGGCATATGCCTGTAATCCCAGCTACTCAGAAGGCTGAGGCAGGAGAATTGCTTGAACCGGGGAGGTGCAGATTGCAGTGAGCCAAGATCGCATCATTGCCCAGCCTGGGCAACAAGAGCAAAACTTCGTCTCAAAAAAACAGAACAAAACAAAAAGCCTCTAATTTCTGGGAGCATCAGGTTGTGCCATGTGTATAAGGATTACTGGTTTCAGTGGTAATTTACCCTTGGTTAATAAGTCCTGAGAATGCTAGCAAAAGCACCAGATCTTGCTGCAAACTACTTTCTCCCTATTCTTTGTACCGATAGTAAAATCAACTCACTAACATTTCACAGGCTTCACTAAAAGGGTTTCCCAGCTGTGCTGCAGCACCCCTTGTTGAGACTCCAGCACATCCTCCACATCCCCCATAAGAAATCGTCCAAAAATTTCCCCCACTTCTTAAGTCTTTAACACCTCCTTTGGGATTCTTTGTGCAGCTGGATCTCACTTCCTACCTTAGAGATAAGATCTCTGCCATCTGGTGGGAACTCCCTCTACACCTTAGCATATCTCTGGGTGCATTCCTATTCCTACGTTTTTGTTAAAGCTGTTTCCTTCTGCTTCCCCCTTAACCCCCTCCAGTTCCATCCCTTCCCCCCTGCTACTTAATCCTTCGCATCCTTTAGGGTCTAATCCAATCCACAGCTCCTCCACAGTTTTCCCTGAGTGTCCTGCCCACAACGATATCTTCTTTCTTTGAACTTCAGTAAAGTCTGTTCTAAAAAGTTCTAGAATCACCAAACTGGCAGTACCTAGTGGCCTTTTAGTCTAATCTCATGGATTTACATATTTGCCTAGTCCTTTAGTTAGTTAATGGCTGAGCCAGGTCTAGACTGCAGCTTTCTGCTTTCCAGTGCTGTTAGCTGTGCTACTATACTTTTAAAATTCAGAGCTGTTTCTTCTCTTTCACAGGTTGCTTGCTGCTGGTATATGGCATTGTAAATGCTGGCAGTTTTCCTTCACATTGCAAGCATGGTCATATTTTACACTGCCACATTTCATTGGAGAGAGGGGTTAAGGTTGGTTTTGGGGACTAGAGACAGTATCATGTAACAGAAAGAATTTAGGGATAGAGCAGCAGGAAAACTGGGTTATGATGATGGCATTAAATAGCTACCAGAGAGGTGGCTGCTTCCTTCTTTGTTCTGTTTCTGTACCTTGTCAAATCTTCTAGGCCGGGCATGGTGGCACATGCCAGTAATCCCAGCACTTTGGAAGGCCAAGACAGGTGGATCACCTGAGGTCAGAGTTTGAGACCAGCCTGGCCAACATAGTGAAATGCTGTCTCTACTAAAAATACAAAAATTAGTTGGGCATGTTGGTGTGTGCCTGTATTCCAGCTACTCGGGAGGCTGAGGTGGGAGAATTGCTTGAACCCAGGAGGTGGAGGTTGTAGAGAGCCAAGATCGCACCACTGCACTCCAGCCTGGGCAACAGAGTGAAACCATGTCTCAAAAAAAAAAAAGGAAAAAAATAATCATAAAAATAGGCAACCAGCAGCCCTTGGGTCTGCTCTGCCTGTGGAGTAGCCAGTCTCTTATCCCTTTACTTTCTGAATACACTTGCTTTCACGTTACTCTATCAACTCACCTCTCGTTCTTTTTTGCATGAGATCCAAGAACCCTCTCTTGGGTCTGGATCAGGACCCCTTCCTGGTAATAGTATAGCCTATTGCTCCTAGGCTACAAACCTGTACAGCATGTTACTATACTGAATACTACAGGCAATTGTAACACAATGGTAATTATTTGTTTAGATGCACAAATCTATGTACGTATGTAAAATATACTACAAGAATAGAAAACCAAACACCACATGTTCTCACTCAGAAGTGGGTGTTGAACAATGAGAACACATGGACATAGGAGGGGAACATCACACACTGGGGCCTATTTGGGGGGTGAGGGGGCTAGGGGAGGGATAGCAGGGGATGGGGGGATTGGGGAGGGATAACATTAGGAGAAATAACCTAATGTAGATGATGGAGGAATGGATGCAGTAAACCACCATGACACATATATACCTATGTAACAAACCTGCATGTTCTGCACATGTACCTCAGAACTTAAAGCATAATAATAATAATACAATATTATAGTTTTTTTTGTTTTGTTTTGTTTTGTTTTGTTTTTTTAAGATGGGGTTTCACCGTATTGGTCAGGCTGGTCTTGAACTCCCGACCTCAGGTGATCCGCCCGCCTTGGCCTCCAAAGTGCTTGGATTACAGGCGTGAGCCACCACGCCCGGCCTGTTTTGTTTCATTTTTAAGACAGGGCCTTACTCTGTCACCCAGGCTGGCGTACAGCGGGGCGATCTCGGCTCACTACAACCTCCACCTCCCAGGTTCAAGCGACGCTCATGGAAATGGGGTTTCCTTATGTTGCCCAGGCTAGTCTCAAACTCCTGAGCTCAAGCAATACACCCACCTCAGCCTCCCAAAGTGCTGAGATTACAGTCCTGAGCCACCGCGCTCAGCCAGTGCACACCAGCCTCACAGCAGAGACCCTGTCTCAAAAAAAAAAAAAAAAGTAAGAAAATGTATTAGAAGTTACCTACAGCTAGATAATCCCAAAATTAGCAACTTTTATGTTCTATGATAAATCTCAATGTCTAAAATTTACTTCACTATTATCTGTCACTTTCCACAAACATCATGATGCAATCCTAGGAAACACTGCTGTAAAACTGTTCTCAATCCAGTAACTATTCAGTTAGACCATCTCTCTCATAAGCTCTCCAGGGACGGTGACTGGTGATATTGAAAAATTTTGGAGTAATCAGCTCAAGAGTTTCCACACATTTTCTGAATATAACTTTCTGCCTCAAATTCCAAAGTTGTGTCCATAAACAAGTGCTTGCCATTAATATCTATGGATCTATTTTTATGCCTAAGTACAAAGTCATTCAAGGCATTTTTTCCCACCAGAGACTTGAAATCCTTACATGTATGTTACTCTTAAGATTCAGACTTTTCTTCCCATACATTACCAGTGATATCACTGGTAACATTACAGATGGTAATAACTGCTCAAGGTACAGGTATCATGGCAGAATGCATGCTTGATCAAAGATGATTTAAAATCATAGGTCAGGCCGGGCATGGTGGCTCATGCCTGTAACTCCAGCACTTTGGGAAGCTGAGGCGGATGGAACACCTGAGGTCAGCAGTTCGAGACTAGCCTGGCTAACATGGTGAAACCCCATCTCTACTAATAATACAAAAATTAGCTAGGCGTGGTGGCATATGCCTGTAATCCCAGCTACTTAGGAGGCCGAGGCAAGAGAATCGCTTGAACTGGGGAGGCAAAGGTTGCAGTGAGCTGAGATCGCACCATTACACTCCAGCCTGGATAAGAAGAGCAAAACTCCATCTCCAAAAAGTAAATAAATAAAGTAAAATCATAGGTCAGTCCACTGACTTTATTTTAAAAGACAATCTCTACCTCCAGCTGCTGTTTAGTAAGATGAATATCTGCAATTCTTGTTTCCACTAACTCAAAGCATTTTAAAAGCCTGGGTGTGTTTCAAAATGTCCTCCAATCAGTGGTTTTCAATTGCCTTGACTCAGGGGACCATAAAATATGTATTTGAGTACCTTGGATTCATCCATTCTCAGAACACATCCAGCACAAAATTATATTGTGAGGAAATTTAGGCTGAACAGCGGCAGGAGTCAGAGGAAGGGAAATAAGGTCAAACAAGAATGTGTTGCCTATGCGTAGAATTAGCATAGCCGGCCAGGCGTGGTGGCTCACGCCGGTAATCCTAGCACTTTGGGAGGCCGAGGTAGGTGGATCATCTGAGGTCAGGAGTTCAAGACCAGCCTGGCCATCATGGTGAAATCCCATCTTAAAAAAAAAAAAAAAAAATTAGCATAGCCTTATAGGTTAACGGTAAGATAAACATAAAGCCAGCTAGAAAAAAGCAGGTTAAGGTGAAGATAATTTGTCATTGAGCTAGGCCTCTCTAGGAATTAAGGATACCAGGTCACTCACATTCCTAAAAGAAATATGTTGCATTAGGCTTGTTATGAGGATGTTGTCTACATTTCCATAGCAGACTCAAGTCTAACAAGACTGAATTAGATCTGCCACTGCTTGAGTACCTTGAATTTGACTGTTTATTTGTTCTATATTTACTCTATAAAACCCACAATGACTATTTGGTGTCTAACAATTATTACATGGTAAGCATGTTTGTCTGTATAGGCAGATTTGGTGTTCAGTGCCAGATTTTAAAACCCTATTTTTTGCCTAAGTTAGCCCCTTGAAAGAAGAGCTCTTAGTGTTCTGCATCATACAATATTAATCACCACATTTTCCTGATGCACTGCAGATATTGAATCACTTGCAGGATGCCTTACAAAAAGTGTATGAAAACAGCTTTTACTACATCTTGATAGCTAATGTAGAACTCATTATAATCTAGGATGATAGCCAAATCCTTTTATCAATGAAAAAAGTTAGTAAATATACATCTGATGAAATTCCAAGGAACTCTCTAGAATAAAAAACTATCAACCCATTGTGCGAGGATTATTTTGATAACCCCAGCAGTTATCACATATTCAGAAATCTTTACCAACTTCTATCTTTTATCTGATAGTATTTCTCCTTTCCAACCCTAGGATACTGGAGAGTTAAAGTCTGGTATTTAAAGTCTTCTGTTACGCCTGTCCTCTCATTCTTCCCCACCTTTAGTCCAGAAAGTAAAACCAGAAATTAAGAGATCCACCATTCAAATAAATCAGATCAGAATCAATTTGCTTAATTGTCAGAACTTAATATTTAATTTTCAATTTGAAAAATGAATCTACTCTTAAATGTAGTGCTTTTACATAAAACTTTTCTCTTCCTCCTCAGAAACCCAAGAGTTCTTAGCTGAACTCCACCCCTTGCTCCCAACAAAAGGTATTCAACTAACCAATTATGCACATAAACCACCAATTTTCACATGCAAATATTCTTGTACATTCATTTTACACATTTGAATGCGGTTTTTACATTTAAAGTCCAGTGACAGGGCTTTGGAGATCTCACCCTGTGGGCTATGGACAGATTAGATTTCTTTTCTAATGATCATTTCCTTTTGGTGCTAATGTGTTTGTTCCTTATTAGTGCCACTCACTGGCCTGGACTTAAGCCAGATTAAAATAAATTCCTTTGATTTGCCTGGTTTCAAAGACACAAAAGAATTTCTCACTTTGAAAATCCCCACAGAGTTTTGGGTGAAGAATGTGTCACCTCTGGATGTTGATACTCTTCATTATGACTCACGCTGTTAGGAATTCCTCAACCTTAAAAGATAAGATTGGTGTTGCTCCCTTCTTTTTTAGAAAAATGCAAAGGTAAGGTCTGCGGCTGTGAGTCCGAAACCATTGTTAATTGTGCTCAATTCCTAATATAATACAAATTGACATTTGTTTTAGGGATTTTGTAAATGCGTGATCCCAGTTATAGCCTAAGTTACTGCTTAAAATTAGATATTTGAATATATTTGAAGTAATTACAGAAAAATCAGAAAAGCATGTCTTTGTCATTGAATATGTCAAGGAATAATTTTAATAAGCTTCATCCAGTTTTCATATTATGCAGGATTTAATTTAATACATAATTCAAAACTATTTTGAAGTTTTTAAAATGAAGAAATTCCTTTAGATTAATATGTGTTCACTGTTTCTATTTTACATATCTTCAGATAAAACCAAATATTACTTGACACTAATGCATGTGATAAGCTAAGGAGCACATCATCTGTAACACTTCAATACAAGAAAATAATGACAACTTTCTTTACCCAGAAAAGTAATTGATGTAAGGAGGAGGTCTGTATTTAAAAAGGCATTTTCTAACCCCTAAGTTAACTCTACCCCTACAATCCAAACAACATTTGAACTTTTTTTGTTTGTGTCATATGTAAGTGCTAAGAAAGCAGTTTTAAATGAAATTAAACATATATGGTGTTCTCTGTAAATATATTTAGAAAATTACTCAAGATTAATATAATTTTTCAATTGTTTTAGTTCTTGTACATTTTAATGATCAATAAAAGCTGGCCAGACTTGCTAATTTAATTGTCATCCTAAATATATGTAATCCTATCTAAGAACTTCCAAAATCTTTTTTTTTTCTTTTCATATTTTTTTTTTTATTAAAGATGGGGTTTCACCATGTTGATCAGACTGGTCTTGAACTCCCGACCTCAGGTGATCAGCCCACTTTGGCCTCCAAAGTGTTTGGATTACAGGCGTGAGTCACCGCGCCGGGCCCCAAAATCTCTTTAAGAGCCACTATAGAATTGAAAATATAGTGCATTCCCTTAAAGGGCTGATGTAAGGGGATGGTAGATGAGTTAGAGGACAGGATTATTGAAAGAAAGGAAGAAAAGAGAAAAGAATGATTTAAAACAATTGAATTCATGGAAATAGGATGAAAAATGATTATCAGAGACCTGGAAGGGCAGCCAGGGGAAAAGGGAAGGATGTTGGGACAGTTAATAGGTACAAACATATATTTAGATAGAATGAATAAGACCTAGAACTTGACAGCCCAACAGGGTGACTACGGCTGACAATAAGTTATTGTACATTTAGAAATAACTAAAAGAGCATAATTGGATTGTTTGTAACACAAAAAAGGAATAAATGCTTGAGGCGATGAATACCCATTTACCTTGATGTGATTATTACACATTGCATGCCTATATCAAAATATCTCATGCACTCCATAAACATATACACCTACTATGTTCCCATAAAAATTAAAAAGAAAATAAAAATAGATTTAAAAAAGAACGATGGTTTTTATGTCTGAACTTATGTTTGATGTGTTTGTCTTGTGACCTGTATAATAGGTGAATTATGTAACACTTTTCTTTTAGAATTAAGGAAGTAACCAATGAAGGAAGAAAAAGACTGATAAATTGACTACCTGCTTATGAATAATAAAGAAAATATGACAAATGAATTGAAAAGATTACATTCCAACTGAGAAAAAATAACTTGATCATATATGACACATACAGAGAAAGGGCTTACAAGTCAATAACTCGAAGCACCATTAGAAAACGACAAAGACTGTCAACAGACATTCACAAATAAGGAAATATAAATGGTTAATAAATTTACAATAATATGTTTAACCTGATGAAAAATGAAGACATACATGTTAATCCACTGAAATGTTTTTTAATGATTATACTGGCAAAGATAAAAATTAGAGAAAATGCGTAATGTTGGCAAGTATTTGCTAAAGCAGGGACTCTCATATTCCGTAAGTAGGAATGAAATTTGTGCCAAAACTGTAGAGGATAATTTGACAACATATATTATTCAGAATGCTCTAGTATGATCCAGAAATTCTGCTTTTAAAATCGTATCCTGGCCAAGTGCAGGGACTATAATCTCAGCACTTTGGGAGGCTGAGGCAGGTGGATCACCTAGGGTCAGGAGTTAAAGACTAGCCTGGCCAACATGGTGAAACCCTATCTCTACTAAAAATGCAAAGAATTAGCCAGGTGTGATGGCACATGCCTGTAATCCCAGCTATTCAGAAGGCCGAGATGGGAGAATTGCTTGAACCCAGGAGGCTGAGGCTGCAGTGAGCCGAGCCGAGATCCCGCCACTGCACTCCAGCCTAGGAGACATAGCAAGACTCCATCTCAAAAAAACAAAACAAAACAGAAAACCCAATATTGTAGCACTGAAAGAAAACATGTAAATAATAATTAAAATAATGAACAAAGCAAGTTATTCAGGATTCTGCCATAATGAAATTGTCAGGTATCAGCCAAAGGAAACTGCCAGCACCTTCATGTTTCAAAAAAGGAAAGGTTACATAAAACTCCATTAAAATGGTTAGCCTGTGGAAGAAGCTATTTCACTAATAACTCTGTCATTGACTATGCACTGTATTGAGCTACTCTGGGAAAGATTAAAGTCTGAGGAAGATTAAAATTCCATATTCTTCATGCAAAGTAACAGAGTCAGCATTTGGGACTTGACTGGACTTAGTCCTGATAGAGCTCAGAAGATGTGGGATGAGGAACTGAAATCCCCTAAAACCTGTCTATAAATGGTTGTAATGGAATTTTGGATTATCTGGCATTTCATTTTAGGGGACTTTTCTTCAGCTTTAGTTTTACTTTCTTTTAAAAAAGAAACAAAGTAAATCTGATTATATTAATCCCTCTATTTGCAAAGCTATTATGAATAACCATTGTCTAAAAGATAATGCCCAAACTCCTCCTTATCAGGGCAAACAAGGCCCTTCTGACAACCTACCTTAACCAGTTTTATCTAGGGTATGTCTCCACTGATTCAACTCCACAGCCCTCCTAATACACACACACACACACACATACACACACAATTCAGTGAAAAGTTTGAAGACTCTGTGCCAAAACAGTCAATTTCACCTCTGTGAAGCCTTTCTCAAGTCTGTGTAGCACTTATTATATTTTATTTATTTTATTTTATTATTTATTTTTTTGAGATGGAGTCTCACTGTGTCACCCAGGCTGTAGTTCAGTGGCATGACCTTGGCTCACTGCAACCTCCACCTCCCAGGTTCAAGCGATTATCCTGCCTCAGTCTCCTGAGTAGCTGGGACTACAGGTATGCACCACCATGCCTGGCTAATTTTTGTATTTTTTAGTAGAAACGGGGTTTCACCATATTGGACAGGCTAGTCTCAAACTCCTGACCTCATGATCTACCTGCCTCAGCCTCCCAAAGTGCTGGGATTATAAGCACGAGCCACCATGCCTGGCCATCATATCTTATTTTATTTTGTTTTAGTATTTTATTTTGTTTTGAGACAGGGTCACACTCTGTCGCCCAGGCTGGAGTGCAGTAGTTCGTTCCTTGACCTCCTGAGCTCAAGAGATCCTCCTGCTTCAGCCTCCCAAGTAGCTGGGAGTTAAGGTGCATGCCACCGCATCCAACCAATTTTTAAAAGATTTTTTGGCTGGTAGTGTTGCCCAGACAGGTTTGAACTCCTGGTCTCAGGGGATCCTCCCACCTCAGTCTCCCAAAGTGAGCCACCACTCCCAGCCCTGTTTTATTTAAGTGCTTATTCTCTTCTCTAAACAGTAATCTATTCAAATAAAGGGGACAAGTACTCACATCTAGTAGCTGAAACAGTACTATATTATAATCGTTTATATCAATAAATCAGAAGAATGTTTTGAGAAGGGTTTGGAACTCAATGCCAATTTTATTGTTTTTGTTTGTTTGTTTTTAAGAAACAGTGTATCACTATGTTGCCCAGGCTGGTCTTTATCTCCTGAGCTCAAGCAGTCCTCCCACTTCAGCCTCCCCAGTAGCTGGGATTACAAGCATGAGCCACCACACCTTGCCCTGAACCCAATGACAATTTTAAAGATTTACAAATCAGTCATTTCAAAGGAAGTATAATGAAATCCAAGTGGAAGGAAAAATAAACAAAAAGTTATACCCAAAACAAAATAGACAAGGAACACTTACACCAAGCGTCTGTATAGATACAGCCATAAGAGCACTGACTATGATGGTGACAGACTGACTGCTCTGCCATCCTACCACTAAAGTGAGCCCATCGATCCTGACCACACTGCCCAGGTCCAGCCCTAAGAAGGCAGCATGGACAGAGCGGGCTTTGTTTGGTCAGGAAGGAAGTGCTCTGAGAGGGCCAAGTAAAGGGATGCTTGGGCTTGCTGGAAAGAAGCCTATTGGTTAAAGAAAAGCCTAGTAGAAATAGCTCACTAAATTGAAGGGAGTTGACCTAATCTCTTTCTTCTTCTTCTTCTTTTTTTTTTTTTTTCGGATGGAGTCTTCCTCTGTTGCCAAGCTAGAATGCAGTGGCATGATCTTGGCTCACCTGCTGCCCGGTTCAAGCGATTCCCCTGCCTCAGCCTCCTGAGTAGCTGGGACCACAGGTGCCCGCTATCAGGCTCGGCTTATTTGTTGTATTTTAGTAGAGACAGGGCTTCTCCATGTTGGCCAGGATGGTCTCGATTTCCTGACCTCGTGATCCACCCACCTCGGTCTCCCAAAGTGCTGGAATTACAAGCGTGAGCAGCCGCGCCCAGCCTAATCGCTTTCTCCTGCGTATTTATGACTGGGTGAAGAAGGCAAAACTGGATCTCTGCATATAGAAGCATGTGATAAACAGCTGTTGCTAGAAAAACTGTGGTTGTAATATATGATAATATCCATCCAGAGAATAATACTTTTCCCAGACATGGAGGCTCACACCTGTAATCCCAGCACTCTGGGAGGCTGAGGCAGGAGGATCACTTTAATCAAGGAGTTAGAGACCAGCCTGGGCAACATAGTGAGATCTCCATCTCTATACCATTTTCTTTTTTTTTAGACAAGAGTTTCGCTCTGTCACAGAGGCTGGAGTGCAGTGGTGCAATCTCGGCTCACCGCAAACTCTGCCTTCTGGGTTCAAGTGATTCTCCTGCCTCAGCCTCCTGAGTAGCTGAGACTACGGGTGCTCAATGCCAGGCCTGGCTAGTTTTTGTACTTTTAGTAGAGATGAGGTTTTATCGTGTTGGCAAGCCTGGTCTTGAACTTTTGACTTCAAGTGATCCGCCTGCCTTGGCCTCCCAAAGTGCTGGGATTACAGGTACAGCCACTGTGCCTGGACTCTACAAAAAAATTTTTTTAAGTTAGCCAGGGCGTGGTAGCATGCATCTGTAGTCCCAGAAACTCCGGAGGCTGAAATAGGAGGATTGCTTGAGCCCAGGAGTTCTAGGTTACAGTGAGCTATGAACACATCACTGTTCCAGCCTAGGAGACAGAGCAAGACCTTGTCTCTAAAAAAAAAAAAGAAAAAAAGTCAAAATAAATAAATAAAGAATGCTAATTAAAAAAAAGAACACTTTTGACTCTTTGATAATGGTCATTTTTCTCTGCTTTTCCTCTTTTTTATTTTCCTCATCAGAATAGAACCTTAACTAAAATACTGATAGCTAACCACATTTGGAAAGACCAGGTTGGTGTAGAGAATTTGGAAATGGAAATAGGTGAGAGGAACCAGCCTGCAACAAAGACTTTTATTTTTAACTTATTGATTGATTGATTGAGACAGGGTTCTGCTCTGTTGCCCAGGCTAGAGTGCAGTGGCGTGATCACAGCTCACTGCAGCCTTGACCTCCCAGGATCAAGAGATCCTACCTCTTCAGCCTCCAAGTAGCTGGGACTACAGACTGGCATCACCATGCCTGGCTAATTTTTGTATTTTTAATAGAGATGGATTTTCCTCATGTTTCCTAGGCTGGTCTTGGTCTTTAAATTATTTATTTATTTATTTATTTTAATATTTAAAGTTAGCTCTCCACTGACAAAGCTAAGAGCACAGGGAGAGTGATAGGAGGGGAGGGAGGAGGAAATTCCTCCTCCTTCCCCCATCTAAGGGAACAACAGAAAATTGGTAATTCAGCATAATGTGGGTGGGCCGAGATAACTGTTTCTGAGAGGACGGAGTCTTGCTCTGTCGCCCAGGCTGGAATAGGCAACCTTGGCTCACCGCAACCTCCGCCTCCCATGTGCAAGCAATTTTCCTCCTTAGTAGCTGGGACTACAGGCATGTGCCACCATACCTGGCTAATTTTTGTATTTTTAGCAGAGATGGAGTTTCACCATGTTGGCCAGGCTGGTCTTGAACTCCTAACCTCATGATCTGCCTGCCTCAGCCCCGCAAAGTACTGGGATTACAGGCGTGAGCCACCGCGCCTGGCAAATCTGATACATTTTAACCAATAGAGTACAGCTGAAGTTGCCCCGTGCCAGCTCCAGGGCTAAGTTTTAAGAAACCTTGACAGTTTCTTCCTTTTGTACAAATGGGAGAAAATCATCACACACATAGTCTAATTCCTTCAACTACCAAACTAGAAAGAAGCCCAAGTCATCTATATAGTGAGGCCACATGTAAAAGAACTGAGAACCCAGCTGGCAGCAAGAACTGAGGAACTTACCTGAGCAAGAACTGCACCCCTTCTCCAATCAAACTCCCAGATAACAACTAGCACCTAACTGGGCGTGGTGGCACATGCCTGTAATCCCAGCTACTTAGGAGGCTGAGGCAGGAGAATTGCTTGAATCTGGGAGGCAGAGGTTGCGGTGAGGCTAGATCGTGCCACTGCACTCCAGCCTGGGCAACAAGAGCAAAACTCCGTCTCAAAACAGACAGACAAAACTCAACTAGCACCAACATAACAGTCATGTGAATGGGCCACCTTGCAAATGGATCATCCAGCCCCAGTGAAGCTGCTCCAGCTGATGCCATGTGGAGCAAAGACAAGTTGCTCTGCCAAGTCCTGAACAAATCTCAAAATCAGGAGCAAATAAATGATTGCTATTGTTTTAAGGCACTGAACATTGGAATGGTTGTTATGCAGCAACTGATAACTGAGATAGAGGATACGTGGATATTTACATTTCATAGAAATAAAATATAAACCATGTGCTTTATGTGTATGTATATGCAAAGATTTGCTGCAATGAAAGGCAGCAGATTTACAGAACTTCTACATTTTCTGAACGTACAGTAGTCTAATATGTAATTAAATCAAGCATTATAAAGTGTCAGCATTTTTCTCTTAGTTATGAAAAATAACTGATGTTTGCAAATACGAACTATTTACTATGTGCCTGGCACTTTGTGTGCATAGTTTAATTCTTACAATAGCAATATGCTAAACATATCATCCCCAATTTATAGACAACAAAACTGAGAGTTAGAGAGATGAAGTAATCAGTCCAAGGTCACTCACTGAGCAAGATTCAGAGTCCAGATTTGAACTCAGACCATGCAACCTCAGAGGCCAAGGTCTTAATAACACTAGAGGGACTTTCTTAAAAAAAGCCACCACTATCACCACTACCACTACTTACCACTACCAAAACCAGTTTTCAGAACAATTTAATTGTGCTCCTTCAAGGGAGAATTACTGTCACTATTTCTCTTTCTCTCCATTTCCATTTCTCTTTCTCTTCAGCTTAAGCTCAGCTCCGCTCCTTCAAGACTAGTGGTCTAGTAATGCAATCAGCAACCTCACTACATGACAGTCCTCCCACCAGCGTTTAAGAGAAGAATAATTCAGTCACAAATGCTACCTCTAAAAAGGATTGACAGAATGAGCGTTAACCTTACCACATGTGTAGCACCTACTGAAATAGTGTGATTGCAAGGAAAAGCCTCTCTAACAAAAAATCTCTTCCCTGAGTGGTAGATGCCTAAAATTTGCCATCGTGAAGGGGAATGAAAAGTAATCTGCAGGGGTAGCGGGAGAAAAAAAAAAGCGATCTGCCACATACTTCTGTATACCTGATTCACTGGACTCAACTTTCTCTTTTGTAGTATTAGAGAATTGATTTGTTAAATTCTCTAAAACTTTATGATTTTATTTCTTAATTGAAATTTAAGATAAATTTAGCAGCTATTATTTTATTAAGTTAGGCAAGGGATTATAAAAATATAGTGATTTAATTTGTCATAGATGGGCTTTATTTCTGTTCTGAAACCTAAAAGGGAAGGTAGGATTCTGGGAACATAGACTATGTAAGTTATAGTCTACATAAGTAGACTACAAATATAACAGACTATGTAAAATAAACAATCACAAAAAGACAAATACTGAAAACGATTTTACTTACGTGAGGCACCTTATGTAGAAAAATTCGTAGAATATAAGGAATAGGCCGGGCGCAGTGGCTCACGCCTATAATCCCAGCACTTTGGGAGGTCAAGGAGGGTGGATCATGAGGCCAAGAGATCGAGACCAGCCTGGCCAACATGGTGAAACCCTATCTCTACTAAAAATACAAAAATTAGCTGGGCATGGTGGCGCGCACCTGTAGTTCCAGCTACTTGGGAGGCTGAGGCAGGAGAATTGCTTGAACCCAGGAGGTGGAGGTTGCGGTGAGCAGAGATCGTGCCATTGCACTCCAGCCTGGGTAACAAGAGCGAAACTCCATCTCAAAAAGAAGAAAGGAAAAAAAAGGAATAGTGGTTACCATTGGCTGGGATGAGGAGGAAATGGAGAGTTGTTCGATTGAGTACACAGTTTCAGTTTTGCACGATGATAAATTTCTGGAGATTAGTTGCAGAAAAATTTGATTATATCTAATACTACTGAACTGTACACTTAGAAATGGTTAAGTTGGGCCCGGCGCAGTGGCTCATGCCTGTAATCCCAGCACTTCAGGAGGCCGAGGTGGGCGGATCACCTGAGGTCAGGAGTACGAGACCAGCCTGGCCAACATGGAGAAACCCCATCTCTATTAAAAAAAAAAAAATGGTTAAGTTGATAAATTCTGTATTTTTTTAACCACAATTTTAAAAAAGAAATAGAATATACCTACCACATGAATGGTACAGAGAGTAATGCTTCAGTGGTTTGGGGAAATGAGAGATTCATTGATGTCATGTGAATGACACCAGTGTGACAAGGAAGGCTCCCTTGTGGGAAGATGGGTGGCAGTCCTTGAAGATGATGAATGTTGACAGGTGGAGACAGGAAGATGAAGAGATAAGCAAAACTGGGGAGGTGGAAGAGGCCAAAACGTATTGGGGGATAGGAAGGAACCCAGTCTGATTTCACACTTAAGCAATCTGCCCAGAGAGAAGAAATGTTTAAAGAACCACATCCAGGGAATTTTATATTTTATTTTATTTATTTTTGAGACAAAGTCCCTCTCTGTCACCCAGCCTGGAGTGCAGTGGCACAATCTCAGCTCACTGCAACCTCTGCCTCCCAGGCTCAAGTGATCCTCTCACCTCAGTATTTTTTGTAGGGATAGGGTTTCACTATATTGCCCAAGCTGGACTTGAACTCCTGGGCTCAAAGGATCCACCCACCTCAGCCTCCCAAAGTGCTGGGATTACAGGCATGAGCCCCCTTACTCAGCCAGAATTTTAAATTCACTGAAGTTAGAGTTACATTTCCAGTGTGCATCATTTCTTCATAATTGAGGCAACATGTGAGATTGCTTTAGGGAATGAACTTTTTATTGCTTCAATTTTAGATTGACAAGATCACATTATGATGTATCATTAGTAACAGCTAATAACAGTAATGATCTAATAAGTGTAATGCAATCTAAGACACTTCACAAATAAACAAAAATTAAACCAAACTGGGCAAAATGCCCAGATTACTTCCTACACACGCTAACAAAGTACTATAAAAGTAAAAATGGAAATAAATGTCTCCCAAAAATGATGGTTATTTTGGGGTAGTAAAACAAAGAAAGATTTTTTTTCTTCTTCTCTGTATTACTTTTTATTTCTGTTTTAAAAATAAGCGTGAACATCTTTTGATAATGGGAAAACATTTAATAATATAAATTGTTATTTAAAAAATTGTTGCCGGGAGCGGTGGCTCACGCCTATAATCCTAGCACTTTGGGAGGCTGAAGTGGGTGGATCACCTGAGGTCAGGAATTCAAGACCAGCCTGGCCAACCTAGTGAAACCCCATCTTTAAAAAAATAAAAATAAATAAATAAAAATTGTTATACATGGCATCAGAATACAAGAGAACCATTTCTTGAAATCCCAAAAGAAAAACGATGAGGAACCCATCTCTATCTCACCAATCTGGGGATTCCAGCTTCTTGGTGGCAGGCAGCTTGCCTTTCACTGATTTTATACCCCCCTAACAGGGCTCCTTACAGTATACTTTCTCCAGTAAGTAGTTTTTGACTACTAATGACTCTGGACACAGGAAAAGGAAAGCTTCTAAGCTCTCCCAGAAATATGTTTTGGCCCTGAATTTAACTAGAAAGAGGGAATAGCAGAAATGCTCCCACTACTCACTGTGCTAAAGATAATATTTTTCACAGCTTGTCAAGTCCCATTCAGTGAGCTAACTAGGGAGCTCAGTTCCTTCTCCAAAAGATTAGAAAATATGGCATCTTCTTCTCTTAAGGAGAGACTATGAGTAGGCTTAAAACTGAATTCACACTTTTCATTTCTAATGGAAATCAATGTTATTATTCCTTCTGTTTCCTTCTACAGATATACTATGCATATATATATGCAAATATATATTTTACACACACACCACATCATATAATTGATCTCTATAAGCCACGTGTGATGGCTCACACCTGTAATCCCAGCACTTTGGGAGGCTGAGGCAGGCAGATCAGAAGGTCAGGAATTCGAGACCAGCCTGGCCAACATGGTGAAACCCTTTCTCCACTACAAATACAAAAATTAGCTGTGCATGGTGGCAGATGCCTGTAATCCAAGCTACTCGGAGGGTGAGGCAGGAGAATCGTTTGAATCTGGGAGGCAGAGGTTGCAGTAAGCCGAGATTGTACCACTGCATTCCACCCTGGGACACAGTGGAAGACTCCATCTCAAAAAAAAAAAAAAAAAAAAAAAAAAACATTGGTCTCTGTCTTCAGTTTTTCCATTAATTTTCTTCTTCTCCTTCTTCTTCTCTCTCTCCTTCTCCTTCTCCTTCCTTCTCCTTCTCCTTCTTCTTTTTTGAGACAGAGTCTTGCTCTGTAGCTACTTGGGAAGCAGGATTGGTTGGGCCCGGTAGTTTAAGTAGTTTCAGGTTGAAGTGAGCTATGATCATGCCACTGCATTCCAGCCTGGGCAAAAGAGCCAGACTCTGTTTCTTTAAAAAACAAAATCCCGGGAGAGATCCAAGATGGCCGATTAGCAACAGCTCAGGAATGTAGCTCCCAGTGAAAGCGCAGAGAACGAGTGGACGCCGCACTTTCTGACGAATTTTTGTAGCCCACAGACCGGGAGATTCCCGGCAGAGGAGCCACAC
>CAUYQU010040498.1:0-60307 GCA_963574635.1 Cheracebus regulus
AGTTGTCTCATTTATCATGGAATACATATCTCTGTTCTTTCACGAACAACTCACTTTCTTGAACCATAGCTTTATAGTAAGTTCTGGAGTCATGTAGTGTCAGTACTATGATTTTGTTCATCTCCTTCAATATTGCATTGGCTATTTTTGCTTTTCCATATAAACTTCTGATTTTCTGTATAAACTTTTGAATCAGTTTATCTGTATCTACAAACTCTTTTTAAACTGATTTCTTGGATACCCCTATGTAGAAGCCCAGTTTCACCACTAGGCCTTTGTTGACATCTGAGTTATACTTGAACTACTCATAATTGCTATGTAAACATGAGAGTTTTGTTCCCCATTTGGTTTCTACTAGCATCATTATGGTGTGTTATTGTTAATGCTGCGCGCTGGAGAAGGTCCTGGATTTTAACTCAGTCATCTCTGATATCATTCTGGCATATGTGTTTATTACAGCCTCATGAATGTGGATGCCTTTGCTGACATGGAAAAGGGAACACAGTTTTGTTCTGTGGTATTTGGCTGGAATAGAGTGACTATTGTTTACACGATTTCTACCTTTGCTAGGTTGACCCTTGCAATCATACTTTTTTGGGGGCTTTTCTTTCTGTGGCTGTAGGTATTTTTGCATTTCTTGTTTCTTCACTCTAAGTCCAGACTACATGAGGCAAAAAGAAAACACAGGGATCTTACCACCATATTGTTCCTTGGGTCTTGAGCTCCCTAAGCATTCTTATTTCTTCTTTCCACCTTTCAGATTCTTCTCATATTTGCTTTATATGTATGTTTGTCTAGAGTTTAGGTTGTACTTATCAGGAGGAATAGGGAAATGAATGCCCACTCCATCATATCCTGGAAGAGGAAGTCTCTCTCTCTCACTGTATGTTTAAAATACTGCATATTTACCATTTGAGAGACAAAGAGAGACTATAAGGAGAATATTGTGTACTAGGGAATTCCAACTAAATAATCAAAAGAAACCACTGGATAATTTTGCAAAAGAAAATTGATATGACTAAGCAGTATTTTTTTACAGTTTTTGGGGGATAGGGTTTTAGTCTATAAGAGCAATTAGAAGGAGAAGTAACAGGGGGCCAATAGAAAACTGTTACAGCAACTAGATTAGAGTAGTTGGGATGGTGAAAACAGAAAGAAAGATCGAGTTCACATTTTATTTTATTATTAATGGCAACAACAAACATGTACTGTGAAGTGTTGTGAGCAAGGTGATGGCACAGATAGTGGACATTACAGATGAAGAAGATGTAGGGTCCTTTTTTAAGGAGTTGAAGTCTAGCAGAGAAGAGATGCATATAAGAATAATGGAAAACTTGTAACAAGTCAAGAGATTGAACTGTGAGTTGACAGAGAAAATGATGGCATAGTCCAGTAATGAAAAATTGCGGGGAAAGAGTAGTTTTAAGAGGAAGATCGAGTTTTAGATGTGTTGATTTTAATGTGAAGTGAGATATCGTAATGCAGATGCTCTGAAAGCAGCTGACTGATGAAAGACTGGAATAAGTTAGAAGTAATGATCAGAATTAATGTACAGCTTTAATAGAAAATTTTTCCTCAAAGGCAATTTTGTAGAAGTTCTTGATATGATAATTTTAAAATCGAAGAGCCCTACACCATGATTTATTGAAACTTTGAATAGAACCCATCATAGGGTGGGAAAAGCATGGATTTTGGAGTCAGAATTAGCTGAGTTTAAACTCCAAACATTGCTTAGTAGGATTTAATTTTAGAGCTTCAATTTCATCTGTCAGATGGGATTCTATTACTAAGTAATTAATATTATTATGTGGCTTATATGACATGTGAGTTAAAATGCCTGACACATTGAAAGAACTTACAGGTATTGATTCTCTTCCCCTTTATTGACCTTAAGTTTGTTTTGGAAGTAAATGCCACATTCAAAATTCATTTTAAGTTCTTTGAAAAATCTTCAAACTTCTTTCCACAGTGGCTGAACTAATTAACAATGCCCCTAATAGTGCACAGACCATGTAATAAACCTGTACATGTACCTCCTAAATCTAAAACAAAAGTTGAAGAAAAAAATCCAAAAAAACAAAAACTCTACAAAATTCTTACTGTGCTTTTTATATTTTCTTTGATGTAGTTCCTGTTGCTGTTTTTTTGACCATTGATTATAGTTTCAAACATAAACATAAGAGTGAAAATTTTATTCACTGTTTGGGGGCATTAATTGCTCATTATATGACAATGTCAAGCTATACAATTTAACAATATCAGTATCAAATACATTACTTAAAATTATTTGAAAGTAATTGCATATGACACAGCAAAACTTTTGCCAAGGCTGAGAGCCAATAACTCAAAAGATTTTTGTCCCAAGGAGATGTCAGGGGAGCTAATAGCCTGAGCAAGAGGTACTCAAGGAAGGCTTTTATGAGATGGAGGATATTTGTACTGCCTCTGTTTTCTCTGTCTTGTCACCTCTCATCCTCCCTCCAATCCAGTAAATCAGGCTTTTATCCTTTTTTTGGTTGACATTGTTTGAGATAATAAAACATTCACATTCTCTTCTACATTTCGCAACGTCCAATGCCATGTCATTGGATTTTGGTCAATGTGCATGGAAATGATGCAAACGATTTTCAGACAAGGTCTTCAATAATATGCCATTCTCTCTCTCACTCAATTGCTTTACTATAACAAACTTGGAGGCCATTTGTTTAAAATGGCATTGTACAAGATGAATGAGGGCTGCCAAACTGGATGAGTTCAACGATTGACCTCTGGGAATGGCATGTTTAACAAATGAACCTTTATTGGGTTAAGCCACTGATATTTGGGGGTTTACTTGTTACCACACCATATCTTGACCATCATTCACTAATACATGTACTCACAACCCCACCTATTCAGCTCTTATTAAAATCATTAGTGCCTTCCATCTTTCTTCTGTCCTCAATTCATTGACTTCTTGGTGTTCAGTAGTTACTCGCTGTCTCCTTTAATCACTTTTCTTTTGACTTTCACAACAGCACTCCTTCTCCACGTCCTTTGCTCTGCTCCTTTTATGGTCACCTTGTAAGTGTTAGAGTATCCCTTGTCTGCATCCTTTATTATCTCTTCCTACATTAATATCCAGTCCTATAGCTTTAAATAACAGCTCTATGTCTATGACTTTCACATTTGTTTATCTAATTCATACCTTCATATCAGTTCTAAACTGATGTAGCAAACTTCTAAATTGAAATCTCTGCATGCATGTCAAAGGAAATCTGTAGTTTTTATCCAACAAAATATTTTGTTCACACAAACCAAAACCCTAGAGGTCATTCATTGATTGAGCTCTTTGTCCACATTATCTCTCAGTCTGTGTCCCATCCTTTATGAATGGCCATGCTCCTGACCATATTCACTGCTGTCACCCTATTAGAGCCTCCACCCTTTCTCACCTCTCTTGCTATGATTTCTCTCATGTTTATTATTAACAGCAACAGCATTGTTTCTCTTACTTAGCTATAATCCATTTTTCATTTTCTAGCCAGGCTACTCTTTTTTAATGTATAAGTAAATTCATGCCATTCTCTGTCTTATGATTCTACAGCTGTGTATTGCCAGACTTAAAATGGAATTTCCCTATGATCTTCAGGTCTCTGACCATTTGCATTCTACCTACCTCTCCAACTTCACCTCCCCCTTAATCCTCTTTATCCCCTGTACTTCATACTCCAGCCATACTACATCTTTCTTTTTCTCAAACACACTTGGCTGCTTGTTTTTTCTTCCTAGATTTTTTCCAATCACCTTCTTCCTGTGTCAGCCTCCTTGAGGTTATTCATGTTTCAGACTCCAGTTTCACCTGCTCAGAAAGTGCCACAGATGCTTTTATTTTTACTTTCCTTTCCTAATGTTTTCATAATCTTCACAACATTAATAATTATTTAAAATCATCTTGTTTATTTAGATGTCAATATATCTATAACATTTCTTTCTCGTTTCCCTCCACTATGGTCTGAATGTGTCCCACCTCCTCCCCAAATTTATTGTTGAGACTTAGTCTTCAATATAGTGTTAAGAGGTGAAGCTTTTGGGGAATGATTAGGTCATGAGGACTCTGCCCTCACAAATGGGATTAATGTTCTTATAAAAGTGGTCTGAAAGGCTTGTTTGTTGCTTCCCCTTTGACCATGTGAGGATGAAGCAAGAAAGCAGCATCTGTAAAGCTGCCCTCACCAGATATAAAATCTTTTGACACCCTCATTTTGAACTGCAAGCCTCCAGAATGGAGAGAAATACATTTCTCTTGTTTATAAATTACCCAGTCTAAGGTATTTTGTTATAGTAGCCCAAATATACTAAAAAATTGGTACTGAGAAGTGGAAGTGTTGCTAGATATATATGCATATATGTGCATCTAAAAATGCGGAAGTGGCTTTGGAACTGGGTAACTGATAAAAGTTGGAAGAGTTTTGGAGTGCATGCTAGAGAAAGCCTACACTGGTATGAACAGACTGGAAAGGGCATATCTGGTGGAGGCTCAGAACAAAAAGAGAGCTATAGAGAAACCCTCAATATGCTGGAGATTACCTAAGAGGCAGTGAACAGAATACTGGTAGAAATATGAATATTAAAGGCTATTCTGATAAGGTTTCAGATGGAAATGTGGAACAAATCATTGGAAACTGCAGAAAGGCAATTATTGTTTTAGAGTGGCAAATAATTTGGCTGATTGTGTTTGTGCCCTGGTGTTTTGTGGAAGGAGAAACTTATAAGTGATGAAATAGGATATTTGGCAGAAGAAATGTCTAAGAAAAATGTTGAAGGAGCAGCATGGCTTCTCTTGCCTACTTATAGTAAAATTCAAGAAGAGAGAGCTAATTTAGGGACATAACTTACAAGCGAAAGGGAAGCAGAACTTAAAGATTTGGAAAATTCTCAGCCTTCTCAGCCTGAGAAGAGTGTTTGAAAGACTGCATCAAGGCTGTGGACGAAGAGATCAGTATTGATCATCCCTGTGCTACTCATCAAGACAATTGAAAGTTATCCTGAAGGCATTTTGGAGATCTTTAGGGCTGCCATTCTCAATCACAGAGTCAAAGTTCCCAAACTTTGAGAACAGAATGGTTTCAAAGGAGGGGTGTACAGTGCCTGTGGGACTGCAGGGCTCACAGCCAAGCACTGACTCAAGGCTCTGTTCACTGAATTCAGGTGTAGGGCTCCCTACCCAGCCACCCCAGGTGTGGCTTCAGTGGGCCCAGGTGTGGTGTGAGCCACAGTAGCTGTCCTTCTAGGGGGAAGAGGTGATAAAACTTGACCACATACACATGGTGCCAACTCTTCTACTATACATAGTAAGAGCTGTGGGGGTATATTTGCCTCCACCTAGGTTTCAAAAGATTCCCTAGAAAGCCTCAGGCCCCAGACAGAGAATATCCACAGAGGTGGGCTTACTGCAGAGCTCCCCAACTAGGGCAATGTCTAATAGAACATAGGGGCAAGGTCACCACAGACCCCTACTTCGACAGTATCTAGTGGAGCAGTGGGTAGTGGAGCCCCCTCCAAAACTCCAAAATAGTAGAGCCACCAGCATGCAACTTTAGCCTGGAAGAGCCACAGATACCTGACATCAACCTGGCAAACCAAGGGAATAGAATGCCTGTAGTCTTAGGAACCAAACCCTACTCCAATTTGTCTGGAAAGCAAGACATAAAGACAAGACATATTCTCAAGTTTTAAGATTTAATGTTATTTGCTTTGCTAAATTTTGGACCTACTTGAAATATTACCCCTTTTTTCTTTTCTGTTTCTCCCTTTGGAATGAGATTGTCTATCCTAGGCCTGTCCCTTGTCCCACAGTTATATTTTGGAAGCATATAACTTGTTTGATCTCATAGGTTCCAGCTGAAGAACAAATTGTGTCAGGATGAATCTTGAGTGCCACCCAAATCTGATTTAGATGATATTTAGATAAAACTCTGGACTTTAGACTTTGGAGTTAATATTGAAATGAGTTAAGATGTTGGGGCGATGGGATGGAAAAAATGTATTTTGCATGTGAGAAGGACATGAACTTGGGATGTTCAATTATGGAATTGCTATAGTCTGAATGTGTCCTCCCAAATTCATATGTTAAAACCTAATCCCCAAAGTGCTATTAAGAGATAAGGGCTTTGGGAGATGACTAGGTCATGAGGACTCTGCCATCATGAATAGGATTAGTGCCATTATAAAAGATGCCTGAGAGAGTCTGTTCAACTCATCTTCTTCTACCATATAAAGTTGCAACAAGAAGAGGCACTGTCTCTGAAATGGTGCTTACCAGATACTGAATCTGCTGGTGCTTTGATCTTGGACTTCCTAGCCTCCAGACCTGGGAGCAATAAATTTATGTTATTGATAAATTACCTAGTCTAAGGTATTTTAAGATAGCAGCCTGAATGAACCAAGATACTGTCTAAGAAAATGTAACCTACATTGATGGCAAGAAGCTTGCCTGCCTCTTATAGTCATGTATCTGACTTTCTGAAATAGTGCTTAACGCATACCTAATACTCAATAAATTGATAGATAAATCAATGAAAGTTTGAATGAGTAAATGTCATTATCTTTGGTAGAGGCTGTTTAGCATATTAACTTATGTAGTTCCATGGAACAGTTTCATGGGCTGCATTTTGAGGCTTCAATTTTTTAAAACCTCTTCAAGATAGCTGTTTCTTATTCATGTCATACAATATTAATTGTTGTGGCAGAAACACTTAATCAAATTCTCAGTAGCCTCCTCTCCTATAGGCAAAAATAAGTACTTTCCTTCCTTGTGTCTTCTCATGTTTTCAGCCTGTGTTATCATTCTGACATTAGAAATCTCAGGGAATCTTATCACATAGCTCCTTACTGGCAGTGAGCATTTGTCAATAGACCCCAAAGGGAGATACTGTGTAAGAACCATAAGCACCTTGTATTCTTGTCCTCAGGAGACTAATTCCTGAATTGTGCATCAAAGGGTGTTAAATCACTCCAAACGGGAAATCTGTTTAGCTAGGAATTTTGCGTGTTCCACAATTAAAGCTTTTTTTTTCTTAAGTCTTTTTTCCTTGTGATTTCTATCCAATATTTACTGAAGAAGAAAAAGTGCTTAGAAAATGAATACAACAAATCTGAATGGTCTTCCCTTTGTCATCAAAATAAATGTTTATTACTTTGCCATTTCCTTTCAGGATTTTTTTTAACTTTGAAAATGAAATAGTAAGAGATGAATAAGCCTAATAGAAATTGGGAATAGGAGTTAAAACATTTTTTGGGATGAGTGACTTTATTGCTTTAAAATATAATGTTAGAATAATTTATAAATTCTACTCCTCTGGACAGGAAGAGAACAATGCTGTGACTCATGCATATTTTTCCTAATATCTGTCTCTAACAAATGGCTTGTTTGTTTGTTTGATGACCTTTGCTGAGAGCCTTTGATAATAAGGTTAAGAATTAAGACATCATCAGACAGTGGTGCACAGATGGGTTTTAGCTGATACTTCAGAAAAATAATATCTTCATCCTCCAGCTATTTATCCATAAATCCAGGCCACCTTTCTGTTTTACAAATAACTTACTTTTTAATGCTACATCTACTTTTTGCCGTGATTAAAAATTGTCCTGCTATTCCTGTCCTCTGAGTAATTGTATAAATAAAAGGCATGAGGTGAAGCAACTGAAATCTCATAAGGGCAATAGCTTTCCCAGATCAAACATGCTGAGTTTTTTAAGGGTCACTTTAAGTTTCTGGTAAGCTTCTTTACATTGTACCACCACAAGTCTGAAAATGAATTAGCTGCTGCATTGAGTCACCTCAGGAAATTAAGTTTCTGTCTTTGTGCTATCTCTGGGACTTGAGCAATAGGTTTCATTTTAGTTAGATGGAAACTATGCTACCAGAAATAAGGTTCTCCCTACCATTTTCCCCCTGGAGCTATTTCAGGTAATCAAAAATAACTAATAAACCAGGAAAGAAAATAAAACTACTAATATCACCCAAGGCTGTAAGGAAATTAGAGGAAATTAACAAATTGGTCAGCAAGACTGAAAACAAATGTTTGAACCTGTCCACTCTCAATTTTGTGTATGTATGAATGCATGTGTGTGTGTGTATATGTGTGTGTACTGAATATTTCTATCATATGTGCAAATTTGATCTTTGAAAGAGGCAGAATCACCAAAAATCTTTATGATTTGTGTTTAGAAATTCCAGTTTAGATTGTCCTACCCTTTTCCAAATCTCTATCAACCTATACCCTTAGTTGTGTGGCATCATTTTAACATGTGAAAAGCTTTTAATTTTGCTCTTGTACTTCAGGATTAAAATACAAAAAAGATTGATTTAGGCCAAGATAATAATATAAAATATTCTACATTAATATTAAAGATACTTAAGGGTAAATAATTTCACGTGTTCAGTGACAATTACATGATGAATATATTAACAGTAGTGTTTTCTTATTTTACACTGATGATATTAAGATGAGAGGTTAAGCAACTTTTCTAAGATTGCAGAGTCAGAATTATTGGAACAGAAAATCAAAGTTAGACCTGTCTGCACCACGATGGCCCTGGGCCTTATATTATTGCTTTGTTTTGCATGGATAGAAAATATGGAACAATAATTGGAGGAAGAAGAGAGAAGATAAATTAAAGGTGAGCTTTTGAGGTTTTACAATTTTAAATAAATATAGTTATTCACTGAAGCTATAATTACATATTTTTGGCAAATATCGGATATTTTAAGAAGTCTTAGGAACTCTTTAACATATGATATATATAATTGATCATTGATATGTTGCTATATATGATATACATATCGTCATATGAAATGTGGTATAAATGTTATCAATGATATATATATATATAATTTTAAATAACTGAGGATATGTGTTCCATTGAGAGATAAAGTTTATAAACTGTAATTTGTCTTTCAGATTTTAGTGCAACATGTCACACAAGATGGCCACAAACATAGTTGACTTTTTATTTTCAGAATAGCTTAATACATACTTTTGAGTACTGTAAGTGCTCGATATTTCACTTTTTTTCACCAACTGTTGCCCTTGCACACACATAGATTTTCACACATTATTTTAATAATTTATTTACTAGTGTGTTTGTATACATATACGCATTTTTCTAACCTGTTGTAAGATATTTCTTCACTAGTTTGTCTATACCTGATCTCAGAGGTCAGGTTATATCCTTTTCATTGGTGTTTCCTCACTCATTTTATTTTCCTTTTGACTCTTCATCATATTTGTCATTACTGGTTTAACATCCATCTTTTTAGCAAAAAGTCATTTTCTTGAAAACAAAGCCATGACTATCTTGTTCACTGTCATATCATCAGCCTCTAACGAAAGGAGTGATATATAGTAGGAATTTAAGAAGTATTTAATGAATTGAATTGGTATTAAAATTCAGTATTTCTCTTGTAGAATGTAACTGTCCCTGGGAGGAGTGACACATTAAGTCATGGTCAATTAAAACTATACATATATATATATACATATTTATATAATATATATGTGTACACACACACACACACACACACACACACACACACACATATTTGAGACAGAGTCTCGCTCTTTCCTCCAGGCTGGAGTGCAATGGTGCAATCTCAACTCACCACAACCTCTGCCTCCCGGGTTCAAGTGATTCTCCTGCCTCTGCCTCCCGAGTAACTGGGATTACAGGTACCCATAATTGCACCCAGCGAATTTTTGTATTTTCAGTAGAGATGGGGTTTTGCTGTGTTGGCCAGGCTTGTTTCGAACTCCTGACCTCAGGTGATCTGCCCGTCTCTAGTCTCCCAAAGTGATGGGATTATAGGCATGAGCCACCAGTCTTGGCCTGTATTTTCAAACAATATCCTAGAAGCCAATGTTGAACAAGTAAGTGATCTATAAATGATATAAAGATGTTTCAGAAAGTAAGTTGCTGAAATTCCAGTTTTGCTTAGGACTAACTTGTGCTTATAATGCTATTTATTCTCTTGAAAAATATTTTTGCACACCAAATATGTTCCAGGCATTTTGTTAGTGGTAAGAATTGAGAGAAAAATAAAATAGACTAATTAAGTGATTTAATTCTTCAGGCAGATCAGAAAACCTCTGTGAAGATGCATATTACTTAGACCAGAGGTCTCCACATTTTCAGTTATGTATACTCATGGAGTATTTAGAAAAAGTCTGGGTCTCTTTACATGTTTAAAAATTCCCATTAAGATTTTGTTCTATGTTTAAAAAAAGTAAATAATGTTATTTTAGACATATTTTAAATGTTAACACTTAAAAAATAAAAAATATTACATAGAACCTTTACCTTTATAATTTCAGTAGACTCTAAATACCATAGCACTAAAAAATTTATTTTATTTAATTTTAAGTTCCAGGATACATGTGCAGGACATGCAGGTTTGTTACATAGGTAAACATGTACCATGGTGGTTTGCTGCACCTATCAACCCATCACCTAAGTATTAGGCTTCACATGTATTAACTATTTATCCTGATAGTCTTCTTCCACCTCGCCACTACAACAGGCCCCAGTGTGTGTTATTTTCCTCCTTATTCATGTGTTCTCATTGTTCAGCTCCTACTTATAAGTGAGAATGGTGGTGTTTGGTTTTCTGTTCCTTTGTTCATTGCTGAGGATAATGGCTTCAGCTCCATCCATGTCCCTGCAAAGGACATGATCTTGTTCCTTCTTATGGCTCCATAGTATTCCATGGTGTGTATGTATCACATTTTCTTTATCCAGTGTGTCATTGATGGGCATTTGGGCTGATTCCATGTCTTTGCTATTGTGAATAGTGCTGCAATGAAAATACATATGCATGTATATTTGTAATAGAAGGATTTATATTCCTTTGGGTATACACCCAGCAATGGGATTACCACAGCACTTTTATATATACAACTAGCCATTTAAAAATTTATTAGAAAACTCTTCTTTCAATAAAAGTGTTAAATAATTTCTTTCATTTCTTAAATTTTATTGATATTTCATTTGCCTTAGATAATTTTATAATAAAGTAATATACATTTATATATATTTTTTGAGTTAGGGCCTTGCTATGTTGCTCTGGCTACAGTACAGTGGCATAATCATGGCTTACTGCAGCCTCAACCTGCAAGCCTCAAGCAATCCTGCCATCTCAGCCTCCCAAGTAGCTGAGACTGTAGACACACACCATCGTAGCTAGCTAATTGTTAAATTTTTAGTAAAGAAGGTTCTTACTTTATGTCTAGCTGGTCTAGAATTCCTGGGCTAAAACAATCCGTCCAGCTCAG
Organism: Cheracebus regulus; assembly: GCA_963574635.1. Classification (NCBI taxonomy): domain Eukaryota; kingdom Metazoa; phylum Chordata; class Mammalia; order Primates; family Pitheciidae; genus Cheracebus; species Cheracebus regulus. The sequence goes on from CAUYQU010040498.1 coordinate 11,313, forward strand.
CCTCCTTAAGTCCTTAAGTCCTAGTATTACCTATGACTCCAAGATTCTGAGTGCTATAATGTTTCTCCTGAACTGGGTTGTATTTGTAATTATAATTAATACACAATTGATCAAATTAACATATATATATATATATATATATATATATATATATATCTTGACAAGTATAAATGTATAAAATAAAATTTTAAATTTCTATATATAATATAAAGTAAAATTTTTGTTATAAATGCAACTATTAATTTTTAAAAAGGACTATATTTTTCACATAGTTCATATGCTCAAAAATAATTTTTTCTTAGCCATAGTTAAAAAATAAAAAACATAATAAATGTTAGCATGAATATGATGAAAGGGGAACGTTTTTACACTGCTGGTAGGAATGTGAATTAGTACATCCACTGTGAAAAGCAGTAGGGAGATTCCTCAAAGGATTAAAAGTAGAACTATTATTAAAATTCCCCAAAGTAGAACTACCAGCAATTCCATTACTGGGTAGCTACTCAAAGGAAAAGAAGTCATTATGTGAAAAAGACAAATGTATATGCATGTTTATGGCAGCACAATTTACAATAGCAAAAATGTGGATCCAGCCTAAATGCCCATCAATCAAAGAGTGGATAAAAAAAATGTATATGGTATATGTACACCATAGAATACTACTCAGCCATAAAATGGAATGGAAATAATAGCTTTTGCAGCAACTTGGATGGAATTGGAGGCCATTATTCAAAGTGAAGGAACTCAGGAATTGAAAACCAATGTTGCATGTTTTCATTTATAAGTGGGAGTTAAGCTATAGAGATGCAAAGGCATAAGAAGGATATAATGAACTTTGGGGACTCGGGGGCAAGAGAAGGAGGGAAATGAGAGATAAAAGACTATATATTGGGTACAGTGTATACTGCTTATGTGATGGGTGCACCAAAATCTCATAAATCTCCACTATAGAACTTATCTGTGTAAACTAAAACCACTGGTTCCCTAAAGCTATTAAAATAAAATTTAAAAAATGATCCTTTAAAAATGTTATAAGACAGGATTGAAAATCCATTCTATTCCTTTCTTTCATTTTTTTAAAATAGATGAACACATTATGTTTTCTATTTAAATTAGGAAATTATACATACATCACACATTTTTCTGAATTACTTTTAAGCTGTTATTTTTGATACTGTATCAGCTGATTATTCAATTATATCTTACATATTTGATGCAAGCAAAGAGCAGAACACAATGTGACTTATAAATGACACCCTGAAAGTAGACTCAACCTCTTCCTCAATTTCTGGAAAGAATATCAAAAACTCACCAAAAATTATTCACCAGCAGTTGTCATTTTACTTCATAATGTACAGGCACCTTGTTTAACCTGATTTACTCAGGAAAGGTTAGAAAAATCCAAGTATTGTTAGTTTCAACATTACTTTGCTAATAAAATTGTTTTGGTAAGAGTATTTTATTTTAAATATTTTGAATGAATTTTTATCAAACCTTTGGAGTTACTGATTTTATTTAATGTATGAGAAATATTTGCTATAAATCCTCATTGGAAAAGCCAGTTCTCTGTGAACTCACCAGTCCAATTAAAATTACTTCTTATTATTAAAATTCTAACTTCATTTCTCATTTTAAATAAACATGTTAATATGTTTCCTTGTGACAATCATCTTGAGTCTGAATTCTAACTCTAAGATGAATAGATGGAGGAGGTCTAAACTTTTTCTTTAGTAGGTTGTACCATAGATGAAATAAGGTTCCATTGCTTTTAACGTTTCTTACCAACGTTCCTTCTGTTTTTTATTCATAAGATTGCCCCACAGGAGAAATGAAGGAAAAAAGTTGGAAAAGAGAAATTGAATTATATCCTAATTGTAGTGTTTTCTGGAGCAGATCAATTTTAGAAAGAGAACATTGACTTGGAGAACTGAAGAGTAATTATTCCAAAACGGTTGTAAAGTTTACTCCTTTTATCTTTGTTTGCAAACTTCCAGGATAAGTGACTTGCATAGTCACATAATTTATTGGGTTGGCGCAAAAGTAATTGCGGTTTTTGCCATTAACGAAACCACAATTACTTTTGTGTCATCCTAATATAAATGAATAAATTAATACTAGAAAACAAGTCTAATTAAAAGGTTCTGCCATGTTGTGTTCTGTGAAATACAGAAAACAATCAATTGGACAACTACAGAAAAATTTTGGATATAAGATTAGGAGATAACTGTCTCCCTCCTTTCCTCCCATCCTTCCTTGCTTCCTTTGCTTTCTTATTTTTCTTTCTTATTTCTTTCTCTCTCCCTTTTTAATTTTTTTGCAATGTGCACTCTAAAAGGAAAGTTAAAATGCGGACATGGCATGAAGCCTAATTGCAAGATCTTTTTCAAACATATTAACTTTAGAAAATAACATCTGAATTTAAATCCCTTAAAATTCTCTATGTAATTGTTTCCAAGTCTCTGTATATCTGCAGGGCTGTGTACAATCTAGACTGCACATGCTTGATCTAAAAACAGAAGTGACACCTGGGACAAAGCAAGATGTCCACCATAGTCTTCTCTCCTTAGTGTGTTAAGATAGAGTTGGTCCCCAGAGTAGCCTGCCATCACTAACTCTGAGAGATGGCGGGCTAATTTTGATAGAAGAAGCAGAGGTTGTGATCAGGAGGAAGGTGACTCATTGTATCAGCAGACCTTGATGATTGGAAATATGGGGGGCACAGCCTGAAAACGAAAGGCTTAATTGGAATCTCTAATGGGATCTTGGAAATCAGTATATATGTACTGAGGAGAAAATGGTATGCGATAATCTACCATACACTGTATGTGAAACCCAGGCTCCTAATTTTCCAGTCCATACAATGCCCCATGAAGTTTCTCTTAGTTACCTTTTAATTGTAATTTAAATGTATTCTAGAAAAAAAAAAATGAAAGAAAAAGTAACTAAAGTGGAAATGTAAAACTTTGTCTTTATTAATCTTAAAATATATTTTGATCAACTTGCTATTCTTAAAATTGACCGATCTTCCCTCCTTTGCCTCTTCCATGGATTATAGGATTATTTCCAGGGATGAGTGGTTGGCGTTACTTTGGTTACTATGCTTAATACTGTTTGGCTTCTACGTTTAAGCATTGAATAAAAAAAACTTCGTATTGCTCAGTGTGTGATTAAACTGAAATGACATCCTAAGCCTCTTCATTACATAAAACCTTAACTTCTCCAGAAGCAACAAATAGAGATGCCAATAGCATATGTTACTTCTCAGCCATGTCCTATAGCCTTTTCTCCAACATCTTTTTCCAAAGTTGCCCCTTTTCTGAATCCCTTGAAAGCAAACAAACAACAAAACAATGTATAATAAAAGATTTTTTTTAACCTTCCTTATGTGCTCTGAGATTTATGTGATTTTGATAACTAACTAAATAAAAAGACAAATGGGAGTGGTGCTCCCGTGAAAAGCCCATGCCTCTGCCCATGGACTATGTGGCTTGGCCTGGAGCTCTTATTTTATTTATAGACTTCTAAGCAGAAGAATTCAAGAATGTCTCTTATTTCAGTTCTTGCAACTTGGACAGCTAACAAAAAGGAAGTTTACAAATAAATTTGTCAGAACATGATTCTCAGTTTCACTTATTTTGAATTAAAGGTAAGATGGATAATAAATTAGGAAAACGGGCTGTAATCAGAGGAGTGACCCCAGCGAGACCCTGTCATTAAAACTTTAGTGTTGAGCCTGCAAACCTCTGTTCCTCTGATTAGGCAATTTACTCCATTTTCACCTTTCTGTCTGCCAAGACATTTAGTGGCAAAACATTGTCTAATTCTCTAGACTCATAAAATGTTGTTTTGAAGAAAAGTAAAACAGAATGGATTATATTTTTAAGCTATCTATCATATTATAATCAGAAAAAAATGAGGAATTTATAGATAATATTGTAAAGAGGCAACAGCAGCAGATTTTATTTAGAAGGGCAGAAGGTCACAGACCTCTGCTGAGGATTGAAAGCTTGAGGTACATGCCTTTGTTCCTCAGTGTGTGTGGATCAGAGTGTACTGATATCAGTTAACAACATGACGGAGGGAACAAACTGGGGCTGCATTTTCACTATGTTTATTATTGCTCAAGATCAAAAAGTGACTGTGTGATGCCTCCATTTTTACATCTTTGTGTTACAAATAATTCTTTCCATTACCTTACAAGTTTATTTTGATGCTGTAATGATGAGACAGTGTTTTGAAAAATTCTAAATAAATAAAAAGATATTCTCTAACTTTTAAATTCTGACTTTGATATTTTAAAACCTAGCTATGTTGGGGCATTATTATTGAATGTAGTAAACAAGTATTTAATGAACTTGCTGGTTAAAGATGATACTGATTCAAAAATTCTAGAGCAAACGCTAGCAAAATTCTCTAGCAAAAATTTCTAGAGAAATTTATATTTACAGCCTTCATGAAAATTCCCAGAAACCATATTTTATTTCCATTAGGGGTGACTGGGGACATTAGAAAGGACTCTATTTCCTCTCTTCTTATTTTCTAGGCCTATATAGGAAGCTCCACTCAGAAACACTAAGATATTATAGATTATAGAATCTCTCAGATGTGTTTTCTTCGCTTTTGGTTTAGATGAACTACAGCTAGGGTGTTTATCAAAAACATGATCATAGTTTGATTGTTAAGTATAGTAGATTTTTCAGTCATTTCTCTTAATAATGCAAATAAAATCCCTTAACATCATACTGGTAGATCTAACCAGATGCCAACCCGCAGCTCCTAGGAGACATCCTACTGGCTGTGAGGAGTGAACAATGAAGGAGACAAGGCCAACTTGTCGTAGATACAAAACACAAATAATGCACAAAGATGGAACACAGTTGAGAAATATGACAAAGATATCAGAGGGTCACCTTTCCTTGGACTAAGAACATTCTAAACTGTTTTACACAAGCTTTAACCTTTCCAGGGAGGTGTCTATAAAAGAAGTGTTGTTTGTGACCCTCATTCATGATGATTCTATAAATCAAGAAAATATCTTCAACAATGGAAATATCATGCCTGCTTATGAGCCGTGTTTAGTAGAGTTTGTTTTTCATGCTTTTTTAATTAAATAATTTGTTCACCTCTAACCTGGCTTTGGATACCATAAATAAGACATTAATATTGTGAAATGTTAAGAAGACTGTTAGAGTAGCAATTTTGATATGTTAAAAAGCAAAATGTAATATTTGATGTTTTGTGAGTGGTTCTTTCAGATGCAATTTTAATAAGAAACAAGATGCAAACATATACTATATTTAAAAATTAATGAACATTTTAAGAGAGTAATTTTTCGGGTTGTAACCATAAATTGCCCACCTATCAATTGCATCAAGAAAGCAGTAAGTTCTGGTGTTCTATTGCATAGAAGGGTGACTATAATTAACAATAATGTATATTTTGAAAAAGCTGAAAGAGAAATTTGAACGTTCCCACCACAATGAGTGGATAAATATTTGAGATTAAAAATACGCTAATGATAGTAGTTTGATCATTATACAATGCATACATGTATAGAAACATTACTGGGTAATGTCTTAAGAGAAACAGAAAATGGAATAGGCAAACATTTTAAAAGAATTAAAGCAAAACTATTAATGAAGAAATTATAGATATAGAAGATTGGCAAGAAGATAACACATATTATGAAATTGTAGATACCAAAGGATGGCATTCATTATTAATCCTGCTTGCTTTTTCATGATTAAATCTGATTACATTTCTTCAACACTAATGAGCTTCACCTTTAACAAACACTTTAATATACACTCAGATGTTGATGAGAAGAAAACTACAAAGGAAATTTTAAAAGACTGTAAAATCAGATAAACATGTTGCTATGACAGAATTTAAATACATAGAGACATACAATCAAAACAGAAAACAGAGCATTTGGGTAAGTTATACCATCAGTGGTATAAATTTGACACCCTCCACTAAAAATAAAATTCACAGAAAAGAATAATCAATATCTACAAAAAATATGTTTAAATTCTAAGAATCCAAAATGCAAATGTGCCAGCCAACACACGAAAAGCAATAATTTACTTATTATTAGAAGCTATGCAGGAGAAAAGACAGAAAAGAAAAAGGACTCTGAATAGGAAATGAACCCCCAAATCCCAGTTATCCTGGAAAGTTCAGTGAGTGCATTTCAGGAAAGCAGTGTAAACTAAGAAGATGTTTGAAGGCTTCAATTCAGAAATGAATATAGAAACATTATAGAAAGTTTAAGTGTGATGGTTCAGCCTGGGCAAGCAAACTGTCATACTAACCAACTGATGCTCTTTTCCACTACCAAGCCCTGCAATATAGAAATATTGCTGAAACTAGAATCTGACTGAAAAGAATAGGAGTAAGGAAAGAAAACATCCAGAAAAGATGGAACAAGAGAGCAAAGGAGGCAGATCTCAAAAATGCTTATACCAAATTTTTGAAGCCTTCATAATATTAATGCTAATAACTCAATACTATTGCAGCTATTATTGCCCAGTTTCCTCTATTATTATTGTAAGAAAACCTATCTTGCCAAAATAGAAGCAAGATAAAATGATTAAAGTAAAATCCCATCCACAGTTACAAGGAAGAACATAATAATGATTAGAACAAATTCCTACAAATAATGAAAAATGAATATTTCAATATGATCTAAAAGGACGTAAGAAATATAATTGGCAAGAGAATCAATCAATTGGACTTAGATAAACACAGATGAGAAAAAAGATGGTTGGAGAAAAAGAATATATCTAAGGTGATCTGACAAAACGTGTAAAAGAATTAAAAATAAAATATAAAGTCATTTAGGAAATAAACTCCCAATACAATTCCAAAAAAAGCAATCAAATACATTGGGTAATGTCTTAAGAGAAACGGAAAATGGAATAAGAAAACATTTTAAAAGAATTAAACCAAAAGTATTAATGAAGAAATGATAGACACAGAAGATTGGCAAGGAGATAAAACATATTATGAAATGATACTACCTGTAAGAAGACAAAGCAATGAGACAAAACAAATCATAAAATTAAAAAAAAATGTGCAATAAAACATGTTGAACCTATATATTGAAAGAATGTACAGTGTACTTTGGGAAAGCAAGTAATAGGCTAATTTGAATAAAATCTAGTAAATTCTTTGTTTTTAATATACAAAAAAAAATACTTTGGAAATCAGTCTGAAAGTCCAAGTTACTAATAAAAAATGAAAAGTAAATCATCACATCTTGATATCATCATTTTTATGTAAAAATATTGAAAACCATTTTTAAGATACTCAAAGGAAGAGTAATGTAAGCTAAGAATTTTTTATCTACCTAAACTGACCCTCATGTATTAAAAAATCAAGCTGCTAAAATCATTGAGAAAATAAAGAAATGATGATTTCATAAGAACTGCCTTTAAAAATGAATACATTGACCTTCAGAAAACAAAATTGACTGGAGAGTATCTGCATAAATTCAGGTAGTGAGAACTGTGTATGTATATTATTAACCTGTAGAATTAAGACTAACTTATGGATATAAGGAAGACAGTATAATATATAAAGGGCACATATTCTAAAAACAGCCATGGTATGACTATTTAAAAATGAGGAGAGAAGCAGGCAATGTATGGAAAATAGAATAGGCTCACCTATAATGTTACCTTATAGGAATTAATAAGGAGTAAAAGAATATCATTACCATTTAAATACCTGAAAGACAGAAGGATAAGAGGGGTTTCTAGTTAATTTTCATTTTGCTTATAGTAGGAAATCAATACAGAATACTTAAGGGTATCATGTAAAGGCACAGATATAAATTAGCAGTTGGAAGGAAAATGCATACCTTTCTGAATAAGAAAAAAATATATTCCCCGTACCCCCTCAAAGACAGCAAATAAACTACATAGGGAAATACATACAGTAGGACGGAATGTGCCCAAACATGTCAACAAACCTAAAGGGATCAAATAGATATATCATGCAACAGTAAATATATGGAAACTGATAAGTATATTTGCTAGACTAACATATAAAGTGTTCTTTGAAACTGTATTATCAAACATAAAGAGAGACACTGCATAATGATAAAAGAGTCAATTTATCAGAAAGACATAGCAATCCTAAATGGTTGCACACTAATAACAGAGTTTCAAAACCTATGGAGAAAAAAACCAAATGGAACTCAGAAGACAAATGGACAAATCTGTAATTTCCATTATTACTGGGGATTTCAGCACTCCTCTTCCAGTAGTTAATAAAACAATCAGACAAAAGTTTAGAAAGACTGTAGAAGACTTGAACATACTATTGACCAAATTGGTTCAGTCCTCCAGTAGTAGGAATAAAATGAAATATTAAAATAGTCAAAACAAAATAAGACAGGACAAGAGTTGAACAATAATAAAGAATACATAGGATAAATGAAACAAATAACAATCTGGTAAAGTGAAAACTGGCTATATCAATAATACAGTAAGGGAAAATACTCTAAATATAACAGAAATGTTTAAGATTTGAAGATTGGATATAAACCAAGACTCAATGTGATGATATATACAAGAAATATATTGTAAACATAAAGATATAAACAATTAAACATAAAAGTGTAAAAATCTATATAATACAAACACTAGCCATAAGAATGTGGCTATATTATATCAAACAAAGACAGAGAATATTATAGTAGGTATAGAAGAACATTGCATATTGATAAAATAAAATGCCAGTTAGATCAAGTTATTGATGGTATTTATCAGACTTTCAATATTCTTTTATATATATATATATATGTATATATATACACATACACATGTATATATGTACACTATACTTTGGGAAAGCAAATAATAGGCTAATTTGAAATAAAATCTAGTAAATTCCACATACATACACACATATATATAAGAAAAATATATATAATACAAACACTAACCATATATATTTTCTTTTATATATATATTTATATATATGATAGAAGTTGTGTGTGTGTGTGTGTGTATATATATATATATATATATATAAGAAAAAATATATATATATACACACACACACACACACACACACACAACTTGTATGGAATACAGATACTCCTTGACTTATGATGGAATTACATCCAGATTTTTAAAAAAGATACTGTTTGACTTATGATCAAATTACATCCAGATAAAAATCTCTTTATGTTTGATAATACAAAAAAATCATAATTTAAAATGTATTTGATATTCTGATGAACGAATTACAAAGTGAAAAAAATCTAATTCAAATCATCATAAGTAAGAGACCATCTATATAAATAATTTACAATTCAATAAAAGGACAAACACTCAATAAAATGATGCAAGATTAGAATATACACTGTACAAAAAACTTACAGGAGTGTCCAACAATTGCATTAAATAATGCTCAATGTTAATAGTTAACAGAGAAATGTAAATTTAAATCACAATGAGCTAATGTTTTAAATTCTCTGGAACAGACACAATTCAAAAAATTGACAGTTCCTGTGTAGGTGAGAAAACAGAGGAAATGAAATATGTTATACATTGCTGTTGGTGGTATAAAAACACTTTAGAAAAAAGTTTGGTAACACTTGGCAAGTTAAAAATACTCTTACCATGTGACCTAGCAATTCCTAGTTATTTGCTCAAGAGAAATGTACGTATGTGTTCATAGAAGCAGGATTATTAATAACACAATGTATTCTCAATCTGGAACCATCCAAGTGACCATTAACAAGTGATTAAATGTATAAATTACTTTACATTCATACAGTGGAGTACATCTCTACAATAATAACTACTGATACACTCAACAAATGGGAGGGATTTCACAGAAATTGTGGTGAGTGGAAACATTAAGACACAAAAGATGACATACTTTGTCATTTCGTTCAAATGAAATCCTTAAACTGCTGAAACTAAACTACAGTATGTCATGTTACAAGAACTCTAGGGCCAACATGTAAAGGTTTTCCATTAGCTAAAAATGGGCATCTAGGATAATAACTGCAATACATTACAACACATCAAATATGTTTATGTATAAGACTTTCAAATGACAACACAAATAATTTGCTTATAATTTGGAGAAGGCTAAGGAACAAACTTGTGAATACTTGTAAACAAAAGAGAAACTATCAAGCACTTATTCTGCCTTTCCTATATCATCGGTACTATATAATCACTAAGAAGAGGTTCCTTTTCACAGAAACGTTATAGCTAATACATAAAGAAAATGTGATGGAATTAGTGACCATTTTGAAACCACTACAGAAGTAATGTATTTTAACACTGAGCATCAATGACTGCTAATATCAAATACAGGCAAACAGAAGACAGCCAGATGTTATATTACTTATGATGGATCTGTGCTCTGACGTGTATGAAGTATCCTTGACAAAAAAAATAAATCTTAATTGGCACCACCTCTCTATCAAATTACAGAAAATATAGGTAACAGAGAACATGTTAGATGACACTAGAAGACTGCTATCAGAAAAATTACACTGTGGAAAACTACAAAAAATACTGTTTCTTCCATATGTAGATTGCAAGAATAAAATAATGTTTGGGAGAATATAGATTAAAAGAGACTTAGGTATTTCTGTCATTTGCAATGTATGAACTTTACTTGGATTATGATTTGAAAAAATGCTTTGTTAAAATTCTATGTGGCCGTTAGGACAATCAGGAAATGTGAATGATGGCCAAATATTTGTTCGTATAAAGAAATGTTTGTGAATTTTAAAATTATTCTAAGTATATTGTGGTTATATTTTTAAAATGTCCTTAGTTTCTACAAAAATTACTAAAATACTTATAGATATTATGTTATTTTATATTATGTTAGGGATTTGCTTCAGAATAATTTGGTAAGTGGTGTTAGTGTGGTGCTGGTTATAGATGAAACAAGATTTTCTATTAGCTGCCAATTATTAAATCTTGGTTAATGGCTAGGTTGGGGTCTTTTATACAATTTTCTCTACTACTTCATATATTTGAAATTTTTTACAGTAAATTGACTTTTTTTAAAGTAATGTGTCACTCTATTCCTGAAGTCAGGCATGGATTTTAGTTGGTGAATCACTGAGCACCATCAAAGCAAAGTGGTAGCTGACAACAGCATATACAACAATATAATGCTAAGTGAATGTCCAACAGATACTTGCGGATTTTATTTACTGCTTTGCCTTGACTTTTAAGCAACAACACATTTTGCATCACATAGTTCTCATATCCAGTTTACCATTCATAGAGATCTGATCTGAATTGTTTACAAAAATGTGTTCTGTCTTTGTTGGTATTTCAAAGATCACAGAAGACATAAATGCCCAACTTATTTCTTCTTAGTAATCAGTCTATTCACTATGATCATTGCCTTCTTGAAATAAAATTTTATCCATTTTAGTAAGACATTCTGTTCATTCTGACTTAATAGCTTTTTTTTCCTTTATACAATCTTGAAATAAAAGTGTTATCTAAGAGTTTACCCAGGAAATCTTGTTGACGATACCCTGTGAGACAACACAAGCCAAATGAAGAAGTCATTTCAGGAACATTCAAAAAGGTTAATGTAAAGATTCAACATGACAGGAAGCCTGTATTTGGCTATTTACTTTTGGGCAGGGAGGAGGAGGATGGTAGAGATGTAGTGGGTTTTCATTACTGAGACCCAGCAATGATCAGATACTCAGTAAATCATTGTAAAATGAAAGAGTAAAATGCAGGATAATTAACAGTGCCATATATTGAGAAGACAGTGAATCTAAACATAAATATCTGTTGTAAATTGTATTTAGATGCTCCTCAATTGTTTCAATAAATATATTGCAATGAATAAAATTAGCATGATTATTGGGAGACTATGGTGAGGTGCAAAGCTGATTACAGTTGTTTGAGGAATGATCAGGCGTTAAAAAGGTATATTCTGAATAGACTAGAATAACCTAGTGGGTCAACTTCTCAACCAAGAGGATATATTTTCTATAGATATTTATTAAGTTTGCTTATAAATACCTACGCCTAAATCTATTATTATTGTGAAACTTTCAAAAATTCCCTCAGGCAGAAAGGATGTTTTTTCTTTGATCCCTCAAACATAATTGCCTATTGCTATTTAGCTTTATTCTATTTTGTCTTATATGCTATTTACTAACTCATCAAGTAAAGATGAATTCTTTGTATGTGTAATGTAGTTCTTCAGTACTGTATTAAATGTCCAAGGAAATAAATTTAATCAAAGAAATTTTATACCTGTGAAAAGAACTTATAATTTTAAGGTCTCCAGAAAGAAGATTCTACAGATTTTCTTAAAGTAAATGAAATAGCTAATGTCTGTTTTTCTATCTATCTTGTTTACAGTGATGCCCAATAACAGTTGGCAGCTACTTCATTTAAGAACCCGTGAGGGAGGCTGCTAGTTGCTTACTAACCATCTATCTCTTCTTTTTCAGTAACTGAACCTCTGTGTTATTTTGGGTGACAATGTGCCTAGTGGTTAGCAACTACTGCTATAATTTTCTCCTGCATAAATAGGGTTTGCATGGAATTTAAGTAAAATTCTGATACAGCATCTAAGAAAACTCACTTCATTCTTTCCTTCATTGACTGTGGACGTGATGGTTGGAGCTTCAAATACATCTGTAAGGTAAACTTGAGAACGGAAGCCAAATGCTAAGGATGGAGGACAGAGATAGGAGACTGAATTCTAGCTTATATTGCAGTTACCAAACCTGATCTTGACTACCTACTGTTAAAATCTGTATATATAAGAGAAAAATAGACACTAAGTTTAAGGCATTGTGTTGGCAGGGAGGAAGGGTTTGACTACCCACTAAATGAAATTCCTCTGTAATATGCCCCACATATATTTTAAGATATAGTAAATCAAATGTATTTTCCTTAGAATTTCCTTCCAGCTCTTTAAACCTTAACTTGATGATTAATTTACTGGCTATTAGCATTTCTAGGACTGTTGCAGAATCTATCAATATTTTCCATTTTGTTGATGGCTCTGTAAAAGACATAAAAGTACCAGGAGGCTTTCATATAGAGAAAAGAAATGTATAAGATTATATAATGAGAATTTCTTTCTTATTATGATATGAATAGATAGTTATGTTATTTGCCATTCAGAAATACAAGAAACATTGCATTATTCTTAAAGACTGAAAGAAAAACTAATGCAACATTTTTGAAGATAATAACATTGAAAGTAACTATGCAATTTCTCTAAATATACATTAAGCCTTAAAGACTGAAAATGAACAACATGAATTTGGCTCCTGGTTGCAAATCTCATATGTTGTTTCCAAATTGGAGCCAGATGTTTCTAAATATCTGTCCTCAGAATATTCCCGAAGATTTTTACATGTGTAGTTTTTTGTTGTAGTTTGAAGTTAATTATATTTTTTTCTATATTGAATACAATTAAACTACATTCTGGGCATACATAATTCAGACTTTTAGAAAATTAATTCAGTTTAGCCAGTTTATGAATTAGGTGGCATTTAATACATTTTATAAAACAATCGATTAGAGTTTACAGAAATCATTAAAGAGTAAATAAAATGCAGATAAGGGGGTTAGGGAAAGAAATATTTCTATGCTCTTGAGATGATAAAAAGTAAATTTAGAAAAGAATCAGCTTTATCAGTAATGCCTGTTCAAAATGATTTGCTTTTTATGGTTCAAAGTTCACTATAAAGGATCTTTGAAGAGTCAATAATGTCTGTTAATGATTTTCATATTTTTAACAAGGATGATATGGTTCTATTAGTGGTCATGCTATTAGGTTTGTATATTTAAGCATATCTTAATACCCTATTTGAAGATATACCTTGGACTTCATTTTTTTCATTTGCAAAATAGTTATCAGAATAATTCTTCTGAACCTGCCTCAGCAACCAATTTTCTGAGAGTATTTTGTTTTTCTCTCGTAGGTACTTCCATGAAACTATCTTTTATTTTCCTAAAAATATTGGTGTAAAGTCTTTGGAAGGAAATGGAGAGAGTGGATAAAATGAAAATTGAAGTTGACAGCTGGGGACCTAAGGGGATTCAGGACTGTCTGCAAACTACAGGAAGGAGGAAGGAGTTCTCCTTACAGAACAAATATAGAGATGAACTTAATGTTTTCTTGCAGTTTGTTTTTTGTTTCTAGTCTTCAAAGTTGGAAAAGTTTTCTGTTTTCCAGTTGCAAAGAATTGGCCTACAAAATTGATGAATTATAAATTAAAGTACATAGCTGTAGTGTTTAGTTTTATTTTTGAGTTGTGCATTTTATAACACAGGTTATTTACTCCAAACTTACTTGCTTTCTCAAGTAGTGTGCCATGACTTACATGTTTACCACGGTTGTCCTTAAAATAGGACAAATTTGAACATCAACATTTATTTTGAGGCACCAACATTTATTTCCTCAAGTGTTGTGCCATGACTTGCACATTTATCATGAGGAAGGGTATGTAGCTGAAGCTGCCTTCCTCAGCTTTCAGGCAGCAATCTTCCAATTGCCGTTAGCAGCCATGCAGATTGTCAAATGCACACCTGAACTTAAAATTTGGGGATAATTCAGAAAAAATTCCGAGCTGTCTATCCTAAAGATGATGTATTAGTTGCACTTATATAGAGACAAATTAAACTTGAAAATAATCATTAAACATAAAATAGTTCCTGGGATTTGCTATACTCAATTAAATAAATCCAATTCATTTTTCTCCAGTTCTACATCAGATTGTTGGGGAAGAGTGAGGATTTCTGGATTTGGAACTTGAGATCCAGGATTCAAGTTCCAACTCTGCAGCTTATTACCTCTACCACTTTTGAGGTACTACTATGTCTCAGCATAATTCTTATCTAAAAGGGAATGATGAATAATTGTATAAATAGCACACTTTCTGTGTTCCCAGTGTTCAAAAGTTCACAAGTATTTTGTTTGTGTGTTGCTACAATGAATCAATATTAAGTTTGATGTAACATTAACCTTAACATTTCAAATCACTTTCTGAGTTACACTTTAAGCCTTGGCTCTAAATGTATTATTGTGAAGTAATATCCATGTGCTAATTTTCTCATTAATTAGTATGCCCTTAGCATATGGCACCATATGCTGCAACGTTACAAAAAATTACCATAGCATAACTTTATTGCTGCAAATCATAACATTGGCAATGCATGATTTAGTAAGCACAGTGATATTTAACAGAACCTTCAAACAATTATTATAGCATATTTAGTATGCACTTCATCATAGCCTTGTGTGTAGTCTCAAAGACAGTAACCAATTTAGTTATACCAAAAAACCACATAAGGCGTGACAAATATGGTCAGTAATTGCTGTACATATATACTCTCTATGAGGTATTTAAGAAATGTGTGTATTACTATTTTCATGTAGTCTGGTTAAAATGATGCCCTCTAAAATAAAAGATCACTCTCAATCATAGAAGAAATAAAATATACATTTCTGAAAATGTTTAATTACAATTTTGTGCATATCCTAGAATCACTTAATATCTATGTAAACATATTTTATTAAAAACACATTTGCCTATTAATTTCTTTTCTTGAAATACTCAGACATTTTCTACAAATATAGGCTTCCATATTCCTGCAGGGGGCTGCCACTTTTTATTCTTGCTTTTTAGACATTGATGTATTCTGTTAAAATTAATTGGATATGGTTTCTAATTAGCAAATTGAAAAGTGTGAAGGGACAAGAGTAAACAATGGCGTTATATCACTAACCACCTGATATGGTTTGGATGTTTGTCTCCTCCAAATATTATGTTTAAATGTGATTGCTAATGTTGGAGGTGGGACCTGGTAGGAGGTAATTGGATTAAAGGAGCAGAACTCTCATGAATTAAAGCAGATCTCTCATGAGTGAAAGCAGATCTCTCATAAATGAAAGCAAATCTCATTAATGCACCATCCCCTTGGTGGTAAGTGAATTCTTGCCCAGTTAGTTCACAGGAGATCTCTTTAAAAAAATCTGTGACCTCCCCTGTGTTTCTCTCTTGCCCTCTCTTTGGTCATGTGATGGAAGTTACTTTCCTTTACCTTCTTCCACCAAGAGTAAAAGTTCCCCAAGGGCTCACCAGAAGCCAGGAAGATGCTGGTGCCACGCTTCCTGTATAGCCTGCAGAATGTGAGCCAGTTAAACCTCTTTTCTTTATAAATTACCCAGTTTCAGGTATTTATAGCAACTCTAAAAATGACCAAATACCATCTGCCATCTTTTCAACTGGTTAAGTTCTTTCAGAGTTTGTTGCTTCAGTTACATGAGCCTGTTCCCCAGGTGTAGTCACTTACATACCTCCTGTGTGTCTATATATTATAATTTATCCAGCTTTAAATATTTTGCTAGGGTAAAATATTGTTCCTTTGTGTGTTTCTATATCCTAAGGGGAAGTGGAACTCCATGACGATAAACTTTTAATTGAAAAATCCTTAAAACGAAGCCAAAGATTCTTTTAAAATAATATAATTTTTTTAAACAGAAGGAAACAGTCTTCGGAAAAATAAAATTTATCTGGTTAATTTTACTCTTGACAGGAATAAAAGCCAGTGAGATTCAGCGAATTGTCAAGTTACGTACCTCAGAATGACAGATTTGGGACCAGAATCTAGATCTCATGTATCTAATGGTGTTCTTTGAACTGCATCCAAGTATTGTTATTCAATAAGGAGGAGTGTGGAACAAATCAAGTAGGTAGGCATGATTATTTATCATTACCAGAGAGTAAGGGATCCAAAGGTTCTGAGGTGTTATCTGTTTTTGACACTTACTGCCTATTATTGGAACTCCTCTTTTGAATAAGGTATGAGAATGGCAGTATATTCTTGCTTAAATTTTGGTCCTTTTTAAATAAATTAAGTGGTTAGCATTCTCTGCTACACATTGATTTGGTAGAAAACATAAAGGTTCTGTGTAATATCAGCCAACATTCTATCAGTTATGTTTATGTAAATGTACATGACTAAATTTATATTAAAAATTTAAAAACCAAAAGTAGCTGTGATTATCCTAAAATAGGACAAATTTGAATATCAACGTTTGTTTTAACTAAATGATGATTGGCACAATGACAGACAAATAATCTAATAGAATAGACTACAGGAATAGGTGTATACATGTGCAGTGACTCTTGATTTATTATAAAGATGTAGTTGCAAATTATAGGACAAGAGTGGTTTTTCTCCATGAATAGTGCTGAGTCTAATGTACATACAAAAACAGAGGAAAATCCTTAATCAGTAGTTGACACACTAGACAAATTTCAATTCCAGGTCAATTCTGTGGCTAAATATAAATGATAAATAATAAGGCTTCTTAAAGGTAATAACAAATATTTTTTATGAATGATTACAATATAGGACATAATACTAACAAAAATATTAGTAATGCTTTCATTAAAATTGAGAATTCCCATTTATCAAAAGATACTATTATTAAGAGAGTGAAAAGTCAAGTGAAATATACCTACTATATTTCAGTAGGTAAATATATTTTTAATGTATGTAATGGTTAGAAGTTTCATGTTCAATATACATTAAGAGCTCCTCCAAATGAATAAAAATGAGACAGATGGTCCAATAGAAAAATGTATGAAAGAACTGAACAAACTCTTCACACAAGAGGATCTCCAAATGGCCAATAAATATACTAGAATATGCTTAAATATTCCACATCAAATAAATGTGATTCCACATCAAATAAATGAAATCTCAGTACAATAGCCTGCATATCATCCATAATGACTGAAATTAAAAATACTAATAATACCAAGTGCTCACAGTAATGCAGAACCATCCTATTTCTAATGAGACAATAACTTGTTAAATCTTTCTAAAGCTTAATATATATGCACTCTATAACCTAAGAATTCCATTCCAAAGTATATTCTCAACAAATGTGTACATATGTGCACCAAAGGACATCCACAAAAATATCAGAGAAGCATTATTTTTTCTATATTTTTATTGTGGTGAAATAACATTAAATTTACCATGAGAACCATTTTTAAGTGTACAATTCAAAGTATGAACTATATTTAGATTGCTGAGCAACTGATCTCTAGAAATTTTTTATCTGAAACTCTATACCCATTAAACACTCTCTCTTCCATATGTCCCTCTGCCCACGCTTGGCAACTACCTTTCTGCTATTTCTATCCCTCTGACTAATTCAAATATTTTGTAGGAGTAGAACCATATAGTATTTGTCTTTTTGTGACTAGCTTAATTTGCTTAGCATAATATGCTTAAGTTTGGTCCTATTGTGGCATATGATAGGATTTATTTTCTTTATAAGGTCAAGTAATCTATTTTGTGAACATATCACATTTTCTTCGTGTACTCAACTGTTGATGAACATTTGATTTGCTTCCACCTCTTGCGTATTGTGAATGATAATGCTATGAATATGGGTGTGCAATTATATTTGGGAGATCCTGCTTTGAATTCTTTTGGCAAATACCCAGAAGTGGTATTGCCAGATCACATGGAGCTTCTATACTATTTTTTATAGTGACAAAACCATTTTACATTTCCACCAATAGTGCACAAGGGTTTCACCTTCTCCACATCCTTGCTAATGCTTGTTCTTTTCATTTATTTTTTTGATAGTAGCCATCCTAATAGATGTAACATTATAACTTCATTATTGTTTTGATTTGTATTTCTCCCACAATTAGTAATGTTAAACATCTTTATATTTATTAACTATTTGTATATCTTTGGATATTACTGATTCACATTCTTTGCTCATTTTTAATCAACTTTTGTTGTTGTTAAGTTGCAGAAGTTCCTTATAAATTCTGGATATTAATCTCTTATCAGATATATGATTTGCAAATATTTTTTCTTTGTGGATCTCCCTTTTACTCTGTTGACTTTTTTTGATGCACAGAAGTTTTTGAGTTTGATGTGTTCTTATTTGTCTATGTTTGCTAAAAGCAGCATTATTTTCACTAGCTACAAAGTGAAAACCTCCAAAATGTCTATTGTTAGTGGATGAATAAGGTGTGTCATATTTATATCCTAGAATAATACATAACAAGAAATATGAAATAACTGCTGGTAAATCAATAGTATAAATCTATTCACAAACATATATTCATTGAAAGAAACCAGTCAAAATTGTATACTGTATGCTTCATTTATTTAAAGTTGAAAAATAGGAAAAATTAATCAAGGCTATTATAATTCACAGAGAAAATACCTTTAGTGATAAAGAAAGGGTCGCTATTATAAAAGGGCATGAAGGAGGCTTCTGGTGTGGCTGCAATACTAGCTATTTTTCTTGACTTTGGTGATAATCATCTTTGTATACTTACTTTGTGATAACGATTTGAACTCTGCACATATGAATTGAACATATTCTGTGTGTATGCTACGCTTCACTGAAAAATATTAAGAATAAAGCTTATCAAGAAATGAAAAGTTAGTATTATTTCCATAGCCTGCTCATAAACTCTGAAGCTCTAGTCCTTTCCTTGTTTAATACAATTTTCAAATCAGACAAACTTTGTTTTCTCTGTATCTATTTTTACAACCACACCTTATATTAAATTAATCCTATTGCTGATATCTATTACTATCAGCCAATTCACAGTATCACAGATATCTGTAGCACACAGGAGAAAGAAAAATTTGAAGCATTCCTAGAAAAAATTTTGTTTAGCTGCATTTATGTCGCTTGGAGAAGAATATAATCATTTCTCTACTAAATTACCTACATAGATAATTTAAGGCCTTGAGTACAATTAAATCAGCTTGGTAGACATTTAATCACAGGAATACAATATACTTGGAAATTTGAGAGTGAGTTGAGAGCCTTATTTGCAGCCTTATTTCTAAAAGCTTCATTAATTTTAAGCCGCATTCTGGTGAGTTTGGCTGCCTACTTGATATTGGGAAAGGAACTGAAGGAAATGGCTTTTATTTACTCTGATCCGTCTATATCTGAAATGGAATTATGGTAATATTCTTTAGTATATTTTATATCTCCAGGCATCTAGAAATGATTTCTCTGAAGCAGTACCTAGACAAAAATCAAATAGATGATGTTTTTTAAAAATGTTCTATCTCAAATAAATAACCCAAATGAACCGAAGTTTATTTTAGGAGCCTAAAGACAGCATTTAGGTCATCAACTAATATATGAATAAACTGTGAATACCTAAAGCAACTATATCTAAGCAAGATAAGTTATATATTGGTATAAATACTAATGATACGGATGGAGATTTTAAATTTTTGATGAATTCAAAGTAAATGGTACTATTCAACTTCTCTCAATAGTTCATGTTTGCTTCTATGGATAATATTTATATTTGCTATTATTGTGGCAAGTAATAGAAATAATTATGAATTTAATATAGTTTGTATAGTTTGTGCAGTCCCACATTTTGTTGCCTTATATTTCTCTCAAGTTCATTTCATCTGCTAAGACATACTTCGTATTTTTCTACATTTCTATGTTCTTTACTGCAAAAATAACTTTTTTAAACAGATAAATATAATGGCACATAATTAAGGTAGAGGATAACAATCTACATGTTGATGCTGTATTAGAAACATCTTTTTGTAGAAGTGATAAGCAATATATTTTCTTAATAAAAATTACAACTGGCTTGATATGTATATTGTAAATATCTGAGGATATTTATTTATTTAAATATCTGAGATATTTAACAAATTTTTAAATATGGCATTTGAGAATTTTATTAAATAACATATATGTTGGCATGTGATACACATTTAAATAAAATGTACATAAATTATTGTGTAAAATCATTTTTTACAAAGTCTTAGGACTGCAAATGCATTTAATGATGTTATACTCTACCATTTTACTGAAATGACAGATTTTTAAAACTCATTCATCTAGCATATTGCCAACTGTAAAGTACTTGAAAGACAATGATTAAGGAAAAGTAAGATATATATCAGAGGCAAATTCTATCAGTTTCCTCACACTGCAATGCTAATAATAGAGCTTTAGATCAGTGTTTGATTATGTGAGTAAGAATCTGGATAGGCTCTGTGCCTTTAATGTACTCCTCATATTACTTGAGGGGATTTTAATTATTGCTTAGGTAAAAATATAATTTTCAAAAGCAGCAAAATCGTATCCTTCAGGCAAATATAAAATAAATGTGTCAAATATTTTATTTAACTCATTTATTAGTTAAGGGACCTGTAAGATGTTACGACTGGTTCAAAATGCACTTAAGAAGTTAGGGTATTTGTAGTCAATTTATCAAAGAAAATTTAGTATAAGATTGCTGAGTTGGATACAAAACTCTAATTTTGAGTAGTTTATAAATTTTGGGGGTCTAGCAGACAAGTTGTTTCCACCTTTATCAGATAAAATCTGCAAAATTAACAAGTAACTAAGTCTGTGACCATTAATAGTAAAATGAACCAGGCACATTCTCCTCGACAATGCTTGCATAGCTTTTGCCTTTGTATAAAACTGAAAGGATGAGTGACTGACCCACATTATTTGCCTATTATTAAGTTTTGGAAAATTTTCTGTTATAAAGTAGATATGCAACTTATCTTCATACGATCTAGAATTTAAAATGGACAAATAGAGTTTTCTCCACTTAAGAATATTTGGGCAGAAGAGGTAAAATTATTCCCTATTTCAAGTGACAGGCTGCAGGTTATTAAATACCAAGAAGGAAGAGATGTAGTTTTAAGAGGTGCAGAAACTGAGGGCATTTATACTTCAAGTGATGCGATGAAATTGACTGTAACTAATAGAGTGTGAAATAGTCTCCCAAAGAACATAATGAAGTCCTAAAGAAAACAGTTGAAAGCAGGAGTGGATGGAGGTCTTAAAAACACAAGCAAAGAAAATCGCTGCATTGGAGGTTGATTTTAAGTTGTTACAAAATTTTGCTGCATCTAATTTTATTATTTTTATTCATGACTGGCCATGTGTCATCTTAGTGCTGATTTACCAAATTTATGTGTACTCCAGAAAACAAAATGGAATCACAGAATCCAATGCTTATTGGATCCTGTAAATACCAATAAGTTACAGCAAATATTTGCTACTTAGAGTGTTGTCTGGAGACATGCATTATGGGGAAAGTTGCTAAGCTGGTTTCCTTAACTGATCTCAACACTGATTTTGGTCATAATTGATATTCTTGGCATGTGTCTTATTAAACATAATGGATGGCATAATAGTCTTGTGCTGTGGACAGTTACTCCTGAGGGTCTTTACTAAGAGCGTAAACTACTTCAGAAACCAACAGAATTAGATATAAATGAGTTTCTGTTATAAACAGTATATCTTATATTAAAGAAAATGAACTCGGTACATTTAATAAATATAGTGATAATAGGAAGACATTCCTTGGTGTTAAATAAAAGCAAATTTTATATTAGAGATAGACTTATTTGTATTTATTATTAGCATTTCACTAATATTTCCTTAAAAATGATTTCTGTCATACATCAGTGTTTTTTAAAAAATAAATTTTATCATCAGACTATTTTTCATCCTAAAATCTATTTTTAAATTAAACTTCTTTATCTCCCAAGCATAGACTTAATGTATATCAGCTAAATTTTTTTAGAACTGCTTAAAACACACATAGTTGAAGGTGAATAAATCATTAATACTATCAATGTTTCTATGGTCGATGAATTTCCCCAGTTTATCTATATTTAATTCAATTTGACCAGTGATGTTGCAATTTTGTAGTAATTTCAGGAAAGTTGGTCTTGTTTCGATGTTTGATTTAGTAATTAAGCTTGAATTGAATAATATGACTATATATGTGTAGTCTTTTAAATTTACGTGATATTGAAGTACATTTTTTAGAAGTTGAGTTTTGTATTTATTTCTTTTTTATATAAGTAATACTCTTTTTTTTATTATACTGTGAGTTATAGGGTACATGTGCAGAACGTGTAGATTTGTAACATAGGTATACACGTGCCATGGTGGTTGGCTCCACCCATCAACCTGTCATCTACATCACGTATTTCTCCTAATGCTATCCGTCCCCTATCCCCCCACTGCCTGCTATTCTTCTTCTTTTTTTTTTTAATTTTGCTTCATCTTTTTAAAATTATACTTTAAGTTCTGGGGTACATGTGCAGAACGTGCAGGTTTGTTTTTGTTACATAGGTATACATGTCCCATGGTGATTTGCTGCATCCATCCCCCCATCATCTACATTAGGTATTTCTCTTAATGTTATCCCTTCCCAATTCCCCCACCCCCTGCTGTCCCGCCCCTAGTCTCCCACCCCCCACTATTACTCTTTATAAAAATTGTGATAGTCATGCTCATAAAAGTTTGATCTATGGCATCTGAAAGCAAACATACTTTGTAATTATTTTAAAAGGCCCTTTTAATATTATAGCTCAAAGGTCTGTGCCTATAAGCAGTGCTCCGCTGTGCATTATAACATTAAGGCTAATTTTGAATACAAAGAGTAATGAGTGGAGTCGTGAACACATTTTTTTTTTTTTGAGATAGAGTCTCACTCTGTCGCCCAGATTGGAGTGCAATGGCTTTGTCTTGGCTCACTGCAACCTCCCACGTTCAAGCGATTCTCCTGCCTCAGCCTCCCAAGTAGCTGGGATTACAGACACCCTCCACCACGCCCTGCTAATTTTTGTATTTTTGGTAGAGATGAGGTTTCACCATGTTGGCCAGGCTGGTCTCGAACTCCTGATCTCGTGATTCACCTGCCTTGACCTCCCAAAATGCTGGGTTACAGGCCTGAGCCACCATGCCTGGCCTACACATCATTTTATAATTTTTTTGGCATTCTTTTTTTTCGGGAATCCTCCGTTTCCTCGGGGTGCTCAGTAGCTTGGAGTCCTGCAACAGATTCTTCTTTTTCTGACTATTTTCAGTGTCATTTGGATTTTCAGAATCGGATGAATCCTCCCATCATCATCAGCAGCAGCAGCAGCCTCTCCAGCTACATTGCCTTCTTCATCATGATGTACTTCACTGAAGCCAAGTTCACAATGTCATCTGTATCTTCCTGAAAACTGACTATTGACACCTGGCTGATATTGAAACTCCAGTTCCTCATCAATTTTCTTGTCTTCTTTCCCTTTTTCAGAAGTAAGATGTTGATTTTTGATCTCTTGCAATAAGACTGTCAGAATGTTCTTTCTTTTCTACAACCATATCTCAAGAATGCTTTCTTTCTTCATTATCTAGGTTTGCTAATTGCCAATTGCTAGATCCAAGATTGTTGTCTGTGAAGACTGAACACTTCACCTGTGAGGGTAGGACTCCCTTGGCCGTGCTTATCACTGTGGGCCCTGGAAGGGAAATGCTGTACCTACTTCCAGTTCTTAGCAGTGTCGCCAGCAGCTTGCAGTCTACCATGGCTTGAGCTGGGCATTCCAGAATTGCCTTCGCAACTCATTCATTTTTAAGACATTATAAAAAAAAAATCATGTAAAGGAAAAGGAAACGCTTCTGTTAGGTGCAAATTCTCTAATTTAATATTAATATTAACTATTCAAGGCATGTGAAAGCATTGTTTAGAAATATTTTACCATATAAGAAGAATCAACCATAAAAAGTCTTCCCTTCTAAAAAATGATGTTATTTAAATATATAGCTATAATTTCATAATTTTGCATTCAATTGTGATGCAGATACTTATATTTCATTCATCTACACAAACATAGACATTTATGCTCACTGTTTTTATTAAATTATGAAGTACAATATTAAAAGTATGAAACATATAGGTGTTTTCTTCATATTTAAATGTTTTTCTATTGTAACATACTTTTAACTTACTGCAGGTAATTAATCATAAAATATAGCTAAGCAGTTTCCAAAATTTGTAATTATCATTAGAGGAAATATGACTAATTTGAGATGACTCACCAGAGAGATGAATAAATTCTGTCATAATGTTATATATCTATTAAAATGTTTTTAAAAATTCACTGAACACACATTTTAAGTAATTTTCAATTATTAATAATGACCATTAAAATGTTAAAAAAAATTCTAAATATCTAAAGGACCTCATTCAAGTTATAAATTAATTGTGAAAGATTATCTTTAAAAATGAATGTAATGAAAGTAGCCTCTGAATTATAATACTTTAAATAAGGCATTGGAATAGCCAATTATTTTTATATCTATTTGCAAATTAAACGTTATATTACAAAAACAAATCTGGGTTGGGCATGGTGGCTCATGCCTGTAATCCTAGCACTTTTGAAGGCCGAGGTGGGTGGATGATGAGGTCAGGAGTTCAAGACCAGCCTGGCCAATATGGTGAAACTCCATCTCTACTAAAAATATAAAGAATTAGCTGGCCATGGTGGTGTGTGCCTGTAGTCTCAACTACTCAGGAGGCTGAGGCAGGAGAATTGCATGAACCCAGGAGGTAGAGGTTGCAGTGTGCCAAGATTGCACTGCTAGATTCAGCCTGGGTGACAGAGTGAGACTACATCTCAAAAAAAATATCTGTAGAATAATTATTAAACAGATTTTAATGGTTAGGGATAATCTTAAAACCAGAGTGTCACTAGAAAATTATATGAAGCAAACACTGCTTTCTAGCAGCAATAGTATTAGTTATAGGTCTGTACTTCATGACTAGGCATCATTAATTAATAACTGAAGAGGTGCTATTTGAAAATCGATTTTACTATAATATAGAATGGAGATAGTATTCCTTGATTCTTTTTTTCTAAAATGAGAACATTCTATGTGTTTCATCATTGGTGAAATAATCCATTGTGATTAAAGATACAAGTATTGTCTATGAGCAATTTTGTATGTAGGGTTTCAAAATGGAATTCAGAAAACACAGTCATTTTATAAACATTTACCTAGCATCTAGCATGTGCACTGTATAAGCACTATGTACCACAAGAACTAAAAATGAAGACAATATTCTGTCTTCATACAAAATGTATTTAGCACCTATATATATGAAATA
Source organism: Cheracebus regulus (assembly GCA_963574635.1). NCBI lineage: Eukaryota > Metazoa > Chordata > Mammalia > Primates > Pitheciidae > Cheracebus > Cheracebus regulus. Next base: position 37,297 of record CAUYQU010040498.1, read on the forward strand.
GCTAGAAGTTCTCTAAAAACAAATGATAAAATAAGTAGATTTATGAATTTATTATCAGAATAAAATTGTGGATCTGTAGTTTGAGAATAAACAAAGTTACATTTAAGCATATTCACTGATTATCCATGTTTTTAAAAATTTAACAATCTTCTGAATATCTTATTATGGAATGTATCAATCTATAGCACATATATATTTACATTTAAAAGGGGTGACGCTGTTATAATTTTTATCAATCTAGATAAAATTAGATAGCATTAAGCCTCAGCATGGTAAAGTTTTAATTCTGAGGATTAGTACCACCACTGAGTGTGCCTGAAAGCATTTGCATTTCCTTAAACTGAAGGTAATAAAATTTCTTTTACTTCTAATCAGATGATTTTCTTTTAATTCCAAGAAATCACAGACTCTTCAGAGAAGCAGGATTCATGATAAAAAGCAGAGGAAAAACGTTCTGTAATGAACAGAGATCAACTTAAAATTGCACAGGACATTTTTACCTTATTTGTTTATTTATGATGAAGTCTCGCCATGTCTCCCGTGTCTCCCAGGCTGGAGTGCAGTGGCCTAATCTCGGCTCCCTGCAACCTCTGCCTCCCAGATTCAAGCGATTCTCCTGCCTCAGCCTCCTGGGCAGCTGGGACTACCAGCACACAACACCCCATCTGGCTAATTTTTGTATTTTTAGTAGAGACGGGTTTCACCATGTTGGCCAGGCTTGTCTCGAACTCCTGACATCAAGTGATCCACCCTCCTCGGCCTCCCAAATTGCTGGGATTACACTGTTCCCAGCCCCTATTTATTATATTTTTTTAGGAGTTTTGTGAGTTCGCTGTTAAAGTTATGACTAAATAAATTATATTTTAAAAAGTAATAAACACAACTTTCACCACATCCTAATTATTTTTACCACATTTTACTATTATTTATGTGTTTGAGGCTATGTATTTCTTTCCATAATGAAAATATTATGTAATTGCATGTTTTGTATTCAGTGGTGTAATATTGAGGTACTCTCACTTTTTTCTAAGATCACCATTGTTCTCTGATCACATTAATAGCTTTCTTATTCATCTTCCTTCTTCTTCAGCTTCTATTCTCCACACAGCAGCCAGAATGATCTCTCTGAAACATAAAGCATGCCATGTAGACTTCTCTAATTAGAGTCTTTTAATAGCTTCACATTGCACCAAGAATAAAACCAAAAATTGTTACACTGGCCTCCCAAACTCTTGCATAATCTCTTTCACACTCAGCTTTCCAAAGCACTCTCCTCTCATGCTCTCTGTGATCCAGACACAGTGGCCATCTACTGTCTGTGAGATACACAAGCCCCTTCCTATCTCGGCATCTGCTTCTTCCTCCAGTTTTGTTTCCAGTCTTCCAGAGTGGCTCCTCCTTACCTTTCAGACTCCTTGCAAATATTATCTATTCAAAGAGGTCTTCTCTGATCCTCTAGCCAAAGTTGATTTCTATCAGTTACTCTCTGTCATCTCCTTTTGCCTTATTTCTTTATTAGAACTTTTTACAACCTATAATTATATTATTGATATTTACCATCTATTTTCTTGCTTATTGTCCATATCCCACAGTAGGATGTAAGTTTCATGAGCTCAGACATGCTCTCTTTTTCTATAATACCATCCCACTGACTGTGGAAGGGCAGGTGCAAAATGTTTGTCCTTAGAAAGCAAGAAAAGAAAGGAAGGGAAGAAAGAAGGAAATAGGAGAAAAAAATAGCTCTTACTTATATTAGCTTTACTACTTTTCTTACAGATCAAGTTCAACAAAACAGATCTTTTGTTGGGTCAGGCTGAGCACTGTAAAATATTTTTTATTTAGTGGTACATTTGGAGCCAAATTATTTCTTCATTTTGAATTTTTAATATTAATATTCTGAACATTAATAAATAATTTGCCTTTACTTAGCAGCAAAAAGTTATCTCTAGAGAAAAAAAATCATAACAGAGGCTGAAGCTGTTTCATTTTTAAATATGAATCAACAAATATAAATATTCACTAATATAACTTTTAGAAATACCTTTTATAGACAAACACAATGTGCGACTATTAAAGTAAATGCTATAGGACTGACAGAAGTGGAGGTTAACAGACTCAGAAAGAGTTAGGGTGCGCCTTCAGAATGGTATGGTACCAGGAATCTTTGGTTAACCAGATGAGTAATGAATCTCAGATATTTTGTGACCCTCATTCTCCATAAAACAGACTGAATCAGCTGAATTACTTTTTTATTCTCTAATCTGCTAATACAGCATACTGATTTTTAAAATACATAATATTAGCAGAACATCCTGATAATAGAAAAATATATATTAATTTTTTCTCTACTAATACTTCTCCTACCAGGACCTCTTTTTCTACATATGAATTTATGTAGAGATGAATGCAGATGTATGCAACATTGGGCATTTGCTTTTATCCTGCGTTCCTATGCACAGGCCACAAAGTCCCTTCTATTTCATTGTGATTATCGATTTAAAGATGGAAGATCTGGTGTCCTGGATCACCTCTTCTTTCCATATCAAGTAACTTGCACATGTGAGGGAGATCATGGCAGGCCTCATCTTTCCTAAGACATTTAGAGTTGACTTCAGACTCACACACATCTATTACTTGGGTGAGAATTAACTTTTGAAAAAATTTTATTTAAAAGTCGTGAACACTGCAGTTGTGTAGTCTAGTTTTGAAACAATATGTAAAATTGCCATCTCTTCTTATGCCCCTATCTAGGTCTTTAGCTACTCTGTTTAAAAAGTAACTCAGTTGAAATCAAACATAATTTTCGCCTTTGTTATATTAAGTATTAAAATGCTCAATACATTTTCTCCCAAAATAGCAAACTTCTTAAAAAGCATTAAACATGTTTGGAATTGATAGAAAATACAAAAGAGGCTGAGCGTGGTGGCTCACGCCTGTAAGTAATCCCAGCACTTTGGGAGGCCCAGGCGGGCGGATCACTGGAAGTTGGCAGTTCAAGACCAGCCTGACCAACATGGAAAAACCCCGGCTCTACTAAAATTACAAAAGTTAGCCGAGCGTGGTGGGGCATGCCTGTAATTCCTGCTATTCAGGAGGATGAGGCAGGAGAATCACTTGAACCCAGGAGGTGGAGGTTGCAGTAAGCGGAGATTGCGCCATTACACTCCAGCCTGGACAAGAAGAGTGAAACTCCATCTAAAAAAAAAAAAAAAAAGAAAAAAGAAAGAAAGAAAAGAAAATACAAAAGAACAGTAGTTCTCTTCTATTTTAAAACTTTTCTGTTTTTTAAGAACTTTTGCATAGGGTGAAAGTATTTGGTGCTATTTGAAGAAATTTACCAGTAATACATAACTTCTGAACTTCTAAAGCAAAGCCATTAGTGGGAAGAATAGTAGAAGCAATGCAATTTTATAATTGGAGGTTTTTAAAACAACATATCTGAGTTCTAGAGTTATGTTTTAATTGTAAGAAACAGTGAATTATTTGGCATACTTTGGTTAACATTGCCTATGAATTTATTATTAAGAAGATAGCATGATGGCACTATAATTTAAGCAGTGGCAGGTTTCAGATTGTTGATATCCAAAAGTGTAATTGATATTATTTTCATTCAGTTATGCAGTCATAGGTAGGTAAAATTATGAGAGCACCGGCTCAGGAATCAAAATATTTAGCTCTCGCACAAACTGACTCTGCATCTTTAAGCTAAACAAATCAACTTTCTGTACCTCAGTCTTTAATCTGCAAAATAAAAGAGTTGGATTTAATGACCTCTAAATAATTCTCTTTCAGCTTTAAAACTGGAGTATTTCATTAATCTCTTGCTACTCTTTTGGAATAGTCTTTAACTCAAGAGATACACATTGAAGCACTTAGGATGATTCAGACAAATTATTTCTATATCTATGTGTCTATCTATCTATCCATCATCTATCTATCAAGTTGGTGCAAAAGTAATTAAGGTTTTTGTATTACTTTTGCACCAACTTTCTATCTATATATTCTCTATCTATTCAACCATCCATCTCTCTACAAAGACTGAGACAGAGAGTAACAGAGAAAGGGGAAAAAATTGCAAAGCATTAGCAACTGGTGAATACAAGTAAAGAATATTCTAGTGTGTATTATAACATTCTTGCAACTTTTTAAAAGACTGAAAATTTTTTAGAATAAAAATGAAATAGTAATCATATCAAACAAAAGAAACAAGAGCAAAATTTCATAAAAATAAAAATATGTCACTTGAGAATTAGTTCCAAACACTCCTCAATGCCTGACTCTGCTAAAACTTGGAAGGACATTGTTATGAACTACATGTTTCTGTCTTTCCAAAGTTCATGTTGAAACCCTGATATAGTTTGGATATTTGTCCCCACCCAAATATTGTGTTGAATAGTAATCCTCAATCCTGGAGGTGGGATCTGGTAGGAGGTGTTTGAATCTTGGGGGCAGATCTTGGGGGCTTGGTGAGTTCTCATGATATCAAGTAATATAACAGTGTGTGGCACTTCCTGCACCCCCCTTGCTCCTGCTTTCACCATGTGATGTGCCTGCTCCCTCTTTAGCCTTCTGCCGTAATTGTAAGCTTCCTGAGACCTGCCTAAAAGCTAAGCAGATGTCAGCACCATGCTTCCTGTAAAGCCCATAAAATCATGAGCCAATTAAACTTCTTTTCTTTATAAATTACCCAGTCTCAGGTATTTCTTTACAGCAATGCAAGAAAGGCATAATACAAACCCTAATATGCAATGGGATGACATTAGGAAGTAGGGTTTTTGGCAGGTAATTATGTTTAGATGAACTCAGAATGAATATTCCATAATAGGATTAGTGCCCTTAAAAGAAGACACATATGTGAGGATCCATTAAAGATTAAAGATTGCCATCTGCAAACCAGGAAGAGAGTCCTCACCAGAGGCTGAATCTGCTGGCATTCTGATCTTGAACTTCCCAGCCTCCAGCACTATGAGAAATGCATTTCTGTTAATTAAATTACTCTGTCTATGGTATCTGGTTATAGTAGCTTGAGCTGACTAAGACAGACATTCACATTTCTGACCATTGGAGTAAATCCATATGATGGGTCTTACCATACTCCAGCTGTTTATATGAGAAGAAAGGAAGAAAGAGAAGTAAGCACAATGACAGGACATGCTGTTATCATATCCTCCCTTGTCCTTTGCCACCTGTTGACAGAAGACGTTGAGGATCCAGAACATACGAGCTTTACATTTAAATAAGCGTGGCTATAGTTATAAACACAGTCCAGTTAATACTCAGCAATCCTATTTGCATTGTCATCTCTCAGGGAGGAGTGAGAAAGAAGATGGGACTAAAGAAAGCAGAAATTGGCCTGTGCGGTGGCTCACACCTGTAATCCCAGCATTTTGGGAAGGCCAAGATGGGTAGATGACTTGAGTTGAGGAGTTCAAGACCAGTCTGGCCAACATGGTGAAACCCCGTCTCTACTAAAAATACAAAAATTAGCTGGACATGGTGGCAAGTGCCTGTAATCTCAGCTACTGGGAGGCAGAGGCAGGAGAATCACTTGAACCTGGGAGGTGGAGCTTGCAGTGAGCTGAGATGGCACCACTGTACACTCCAGCCTGGGCAACAGGAGCAAAACTCCATCCCCGCCCCCCCCACTCCACAAAAAAAAGAAATAAGGAAAAAAAAGGAAAAGGAAAGCAGAGACTGCCTCTTCCCTGTATAGCATCAGCATGGGTAAATAATCTATGTGTTATATTAGTGGCATGGCAAGTACAGTAGTCTGATGGATATGCAGTGTATGTGAATGTCACTTGAAAAGTTACTTAACTTAAATACTTCCATAACTCTCTGTTTTCTACCCCAGTGAATTAGTTTATTCTTTTAGTACACAGTCAACTTTAGGTTTTTATTTTCAACTCAAGCTATTCTGGCAAGTTCAATTCCCATATTAGGTGCCCCATTATCTTTTATACTCACCTCTAGCTTCTTAGTATTTCTAATTAGATTTTATTTCTAAGATACATTTCTCAGAAGTTCTGAAGATTTCTATTTTTCGCCTTTGTGAAGTTTTAGGAAAAGACTGTTTTTCCCTCTAGCGTAATTCTACTTGGAAAAACATCCTTAGAGACAACTTTAACTGCACATTTTTATGAAGTCTCTTTGAAAGTTTGTTGTTGGTGAGATTGATAGTTATAGATTATAAATACTTGATTGCAAAAGTTCTGTATTTTTAAAATGGAATAATTTACAATTATCAAGTATGCAATTATAACTATCTAAAACAAACTTGCAGAGGCAGTTTCTGGTATTATAATAAAATTATTAGCATTTTGACTTCTGGAAGGAATGTTATATACTCAAGAAGTACATATGTTGGTTCAAGGGAAAGAGAGCTATCCTACAATACAGGAAAAGGTAGCATGCTTTGAGGATGGCTAGCTAAGGAGTATGACTTAACATGTTGAATATTCTGCAGTGAGATTTTGTACCTGAGTAGAAACTGTTGAGTCGAGAATATTTTTAAAACTGAAGGAGATTAAATAAATTGTAACATAACCAATGCCAGGTTACAGATTGGCTCAAAAATCCTAATTTTCTGTATTTAACATTTTGAGAGGATTATTGTCAGCCAAGGTCTATACAGATCATTGGAATAAAGATGATGATATAGATGATGATTCTTTTAAAGAACTGGAGCAAAGTTTCAACAGTGGGATATTCCACATTGGAGAAATAAGAATAATAAAATATATACCATCTAAAAGTATATGTTAAAAATAATCTTATGTTGAGAAGTACAATTGCAGAATCAGAGGACTAAGTTGTTAGGAGCATAGGTTGGTAATGTTGGAAATGACCTACATGAGTGCAAAATTTTATGAGTGTAAGGAGATTTCTGAAGTTGCCTAAAAGATCCTCAGAGGTAATAGATATAAAGAGGCACTGGAGCTGGTGCCCTCATTTAGTCATAGACTGGCATGTTTTCTGAAATCTCTGAATCATGGGAGCTCATAAAGACCAATGTAGGTGGTCCAGGGGACAGTATCTTCTAACATATTATCTTGTTTGACTTTATATACAACCAGTAATATTTGAAAGCAAGTTTTATTAGTTGAGTTTTACATGTAAAGATATCCAGATCCAAGAGAGTCTTGATACTTTTATTTTTTATTTCATTTAGATTTTAGTCATTTATTTCTACTATGTCTAATACAAAATTCACCACTTGGATTTGTGTTAACACTTTCTCAGTAACTTAAAGGCTTTCAGCAATCATGCAAACAAAGCATCAATGTAAAGTCCACGGCATCCTATGAATGGAGCCCAAATTCTTTCAGCAATTTAATTCTTGATAATTGTGTATTACTATTCCTTTTATAGAACATTTAACAAGCTTGATGGATGTAATTAGCAATATCTAAATGCATCTGTATACAAGTGAATATTTTTATTTTTTCAGCATGGTAAACTCAACCAAAAGCCAACTAAAACAGGTAGAACCTGAGTCAAAATCTCTTACTGACGAGACCTAGACATGCATATGTTTTAAAATCTCTGTGAGTGATTCTGAAAGATTTCTTGCGTTCAGAAACTTGGCTTTAGAGGATAGAGGAGTGCATGACTCACGCCAGGCTCATAGGTTCATTTATTTTGCTGTTGTCTTGAATGGCTCCTTGAAAGCTCTGTCTTGAGTGAGCTCATGATGGCGACAACTGTGGTTTCTTGGAATTCTCTACTGTTACTACAGAGAGCAATGTAGAGAGTCCCTCGGTAACTGCTTGCTACATTTCATTGCCTTTCTCAAATTTTCACTGTTATAATTAAATTGCAACTAATTTCTTCAAACCTATAAAATTGTCTTCTTTTGTATTTTTCTTTAGATTAAGTTTCATGAGTGAGATTCATAGTTTTTATGGCTCTTGGTGCATTTCATCAAATGGATTTCTAAGAGTAACACCAATTAATACTGCCATAACAATGTAAAAATGCAAGTATTTTATTGCATCCTTAGCAGAATTGGTTACTAACACATAATTACGGTTTTATAAACTTAATAGGAAAACATCTCACTGCTTTAATACACTTTTTCTCACTACCTAGGTTGAACACTTATATGTTATTGTCCAAGGTTGTACAATAACAAGGGGACAGATGAACATTCAGAGCTACAGATTCTTAATCCAAGTTCAATGCTTTTTCTGTTACATGAGGAGAAAAATTGCCACCCCCAGGAATTTCACATCATTTATGTTTCAGCTTTCAATTAGCCTGAAAACTAAATTATTCAGAAGTCTTCTTTCTTTAATAATGCTCTTTAATAATTATATATTTTTATAATGGTTTAACCTCTTTTTGGAGGAAATTTTAGTAACATATAAACTTTGCATACACTGAATATAAGTGTTCAGGGCCACATGGGACATGACTACTATGTGTGAAGGGAAAAACTGAACATTTGGTGGCAAAATAATTAAGTTGTACTTAGAAAGTAGTCCAGTTGCTCCTCCTTCCCCCTTTTATTTCCATTCCTATTCCTAGTAGTTTAATTCTGGTCTAGTTTTAAGCTTAAACCACTCTATGGGAAGCTTTTGTGTATCACTCCAAATTATCTTAACTGAGCATCTTACTACAACCATGATATGGTGCCCTATTCCTTGAAGATGTCCCTCAACCTCACAGGTGCAATCTGACAGTGTCTCATTTTGTGCAAGGGCTTTTTCTAACTTTCTGGACCATGTCAGTTTTGAAGACACTGCTTGGAATTCCTAAGGGGTCTTATGGACACTCATGGATAGACAGCTATGAGTGGGTTTCAATGCCGATGGTCCTATCTTCCATCATAGGGGACAGAAGTTACTGGGAAAAATTTATTCCCTATTGTCCTCTGGGTTGCAAGTTCTGACATGAATTTCATAAACTTCACAGTATCTGGCAAAATCAAATACTGTGTCCCAGCCTAATGGGTAATGAACAAGGCAACTTTCATTTGCTTTTTCTATTTTCCTGCTAACCTCTTCTCACCCTCAACTTCTTGGGTGAGATTACATTTCTTACCTTGCAAGCCTTTGTCTATGGCTCTGCCTTTGAGGAAACTCAAGTTAGAAGCAAACATATAGAGAAGAAGTTCAATTTTCTCCAAATTTAGTGTACTATTTCAATGGTACTGAATAGACACTCAAGGGACTGAGAGAGAGTGCTTAGTAGTGAACCTTTAATGAGCCCTGGTATTCATCAGACACAGAACTTTAGGGAGAACTGGCCCCTAAAGTTTCTGTCCATCAGGATCACAATTTGGCAGGTTTCCTGGCCCAGCATTAAGAATCTAGAAAGGAGCAGATTGTGGATGAGACTTCTGTATTCTCTCCTGCCCCACAGGCACCTGCTTCCTGTCCTATCCCAAGCCTACTAAGGTTGAATTGTCTGACTGGATTTAATGGAAAGCCCTGACCCTGAAACTGTAAATCTCAGAGCCAAAAGCAAAGCTAGTAATGAGCCCTAGGTGGTATGCTCATTTGCTTCTTTGCTTCATAGGTTAACTGTGGCCAAAGAATTTTATCTTGTGCTCTCATTATGTATTTTTTAAACCAGAATTTGCAACTAAATTCTAAATATATTTTTCTTCTGTGTATTTTTTCCTATGGTGTACTTACTTAGGTGTGAAATTGCTTATTTTTCCTATAAGGAATCTGAATGCAGCTCCAAACTTCCACTCTACTGACCAAAATAATGTCCAGTTTCATTATGAGCAACAATTATAGTATGTGCAGTAGGGGATTATGTTCAATTCATTTTGCAGACTCACTTTAATTTTTGCCTAAAAAAGTATAGTTTTCTTTATCAGAGATAATGATTGCTATCAGTGTTCAGATTGCTAGTAAAGTACCAAATAGCATATGGTTAAAACTACTTTTTAAAAGTTTCATTTGACTTTTTAAGATTTGTACTGGTAATAAGTATGAAGTTTGGCTTATTAAGGAAAAAATATTTTATACAATTAGCTGTAAAATAGGGAAGTACATTATTAAACTAGTGTTATCTTAAAATGGACAAGATGACATGCCTTAAACAAATTTTACTATTATTTTCCTTCCATCAGATGGACATATCTAGTGTTGATAAGGCTTACTGAAAGGTAAAATCAGTGTATTTTTAGTGTATTTTTCTTTTCTTTTTTATTTGAACACTAAAGCACCCTGAAGGTAGACTCTTTGAGGTATAAGCCATATCAAGTTGAAAACCATATTTTACACATTGGTCTCTACAGCAGAGACAAGAAATTAGCTAATTAATTTATTGGTAGCTTAATTGCATTTTCAATGTCATAAGCCTTAAAAATTTAAGTATTTCTCTGAAAACATATGTAAATTTAAATTACATATGGATTTATTGATTTTCAGTAAGAAAATACCATAAATTAAAATATATTACTATCAAAGGTTATATTTAATTTTTTTTTTCCTGCACACTGCATTTTTGCATCTGTCCTTAGGCTAAGTCAACACGTTATTATCCTGTCACTTGTTGATTCACAGAGTCTTACTAAACTTAAATATTTTTGACTTTCAAAACAGAAATTGTCTTTGAATTTTATTCATGGATATTTTGTAGTGCTTCTTCAATGTGTGTGTTAGCTATTCTTTGATCATTTTCTCTTAAGATTCATACACATAAAATAGATTCTAAGCTTGAGGGTTGCATAATACTAAATTATACCATATTTAAATTCTTATGGAAATTCTTCTCAAGTTCTTTATCTCAACTGCAATGAACATAACACAACTAGCCTTAAACTTCATACTCATTTCCCTAATGTGATTTCAATGGCAGTAGAGCATAGTGCTTATGAAAGTGAAGTCACACATTCAATTCTGGAGAGATCTTTTAACTTTGCAGAGAAAAGAAAAGTTATACTTGACAAGTACCAACTTCATCATGAGCTCTGAAGATATAAAAAGGTACCATAGTTTATAAAAAGTAATGCTGAGAGGACAAAAATAGCATTATGTAATCTATTTAATTTATTGAGACTGTAATACTGTCAGAAGCAGTCTGTTCACCATCTGTTTCATTTGTTTGGTTACATTTTTGAGCCCCTAGAATTAGTCAGGATACTGTCACTAGTAATAACCAAGGGGTTATGAACAGAAGTAAACAGAGTAATACATAATTTCAGATAGTGCAACTCACATGGTGGATCCTCTGCTAGCCTGAGTGGACTGTGGAGGACAATTTTGCTATAGAGTTTCCTGGAGACACACCAAATTTTGTGTGATAGGAAAATAAACTTTTGTTATAAGCCCCTGAAATTGAGGGTTGTTAGTGCAGAATAATCGAGGCTGCCCTGACAAATACTGATGGTGGAACCAGAGCTAGAAAGCTTTTGTAACAAAAATCTAAAATACAAGCAGAAATAAACTGATATCAAAGCCTTAAAAAATGGTAATCCATATTATACGATAGTAAAATGTTTGGCAAAATGCATAAACCCTTGCATTTTGCAAACTCCTGCAGGGTTTAGGGAGACAGATCATACACCTAAAACAAAACAAAACAAAACATAATTTAAAAGTAAAAACACCATTAATAACAACAAAAATGTGTGGCTTTAAGAAGAGAGAGATTGAGAAATTTATAATTTTGTGTAGTTGTAAATGACTGTGTTTAGCCGGATATTATAAGACAATGGGTTCAGGTGGTGGTTTGCTGGTTGAAAAGCAAATAAGTATAGTCCACAAAATCTAGGTTGTTCAGTATTGAGAAAGTCATTGTTTCCTTTTCCATGTTATATTTACATGTCATCTTTACAAAGATAACATGTTTTCCATGTTATCTTTTCCAGCAGTAAAAGATAAGATTGAGAAAACTTTGAAGGCTAAAAATCCAGTAAGATCTTTAAACTAACTTAACTGACTTAGAGCAAAAATCTGAATGGAATGCAGAAAAGCCCACAGCCTCAAAATTTCCTCTCTTCGGCTGGGTACAGTGGCTTATGCCTGTAATCCTAGCACTTTGGGAGGCCGAGGCGGGCGGATCACGAGGTCAAGAGATTGAGACCATGCTGCCCAACATGGTGAAACCCCGTCTCTATTAAAAATACAAAAATTAGCTGGATGTGGTGGCGCTCTCTTGTAGTGTGAGTTTCTTGGGAAGCTGAGGCAGGAGAATTGCTTGAACCCAGGAGGCAGAGATTGCAGTGAGCCGAGATCGTGTCAATGCACTCCAGCCTGGCGACAGAGTGAGACTGTATCAAAAAAAAAAAAAAAATTATTTAAAGTAAAGAAGATGATGAGGGCAAAAAAGTAAACAGAGTAAATCTGAAATTCAATAGACTACATTACTTTCTGTCTCCCATTCTTCTTCTAAATGGTAGTGATTTTGTAGAAACTTTATTATGACACTGGATTGTGAATGTGTATTTTTAGTTCATATGTCCCCACACCAAGCATAATCATGCCTTGACTTTATGTAGACACTGCAGAATGTCACTCAGAGATAAGTCTTTGAACTGGATGTATTGATAGGAATCTCAATCTTATCTTTAAGAATTTCATATCTTAAATCATTCTTAGAATGTTTCCTCAAGTTACATTTCTCTAAGTTTTCTTAGGTGCATATGCCAAGAACATGTAAAAAAGAAGCAAGTGCATCCTTTAAATGCAACTAAGTACAAGAATTAATATGATGAATTAAATCATGTCTTCAACATGCAATTTTTAGATGCAAGGGTTGATCACAAAAAGCAGTTGAGTAATCTACATATTAAAATGAAAAGAAATTCAGTTGTTACAAATAAATTATTCTTGCACCAATTGCATTTCTAATCTTGCCAAAATAAAAAGAGAGATAAGAAGATATCCAGTGATATTACTTTCCATCCTTGCCCCTATTGATCATAGTTCCCTGATACCCAGTGCAAATGGTATCTCTATGTTCCCGACAGGTGTGTCAGTGGATCTGGCTTTCCAGACTTAGGAATGGATTGTCTGCCATTGAAATCACACTTTAAAAGGTGCGAGAGTCTTTCTTTTTAAAAATATTGTTTGTGATGTAACAAATCTCCACTTAGCTTGTTGGTTATGTTTCTAATAATTGATATTTAAAGTGTCACTGAGCCTGCATATCAGTAATTTAAGGGCTTTATGAGCCTTCTTTGATTGGCTGAGCCTCAATATTGATTTCAAGCAATAATAGTGCATAGTGGTCAAAATAGGGATATGGAATATGACTGACTGAGTTAATGTCCCACTTCCACCGTTCACTACCTGGATGAGCTGGAGCTAGTTACTGAAATTGTCTGTACATTAGATTTTTCACCCATAAAATGTGCAGACACTTGTTAACGACTTACGTGGTTTTGAAGATTAAATAAGTTATTATATATAAAATTGCTTACAAAATGTCTGTGATGTACTAAATGCTGTACAAGTGTTTGCAGCTTTTATCACTTAGGAACATTTTTGTTTAATGTAAAAGAACTTTTTCCCACACAGTAATTTAAGTTTGTATATGGACAATTAAAATATTTACATGAATTAGATTATCTAGAGTAAATTCAATGTCTCTACAAAAGTCATTCTAAAATGTACTTTTAATAATCTTGTATTTGTTTTAACAATTTTACAAAGAAGCTTAAACTACAATGTAATAAACACATTTCTTGCTGCCAATCTTATATTGGTTAGGGCTGATTAACCAATCATGTTTCAGTCAGGAAAGGTCTTGTAATGCTGCAATAACAAAAATTCTTCTTTTATTTCTTGTTTCCAATGTTCTCTACGAACCTGGACAGCAACCTCCTTCTATATGGCTATTTAGTAATGTTGAATCATTGAGAAAATGAATGTGTAGCCTCTTTGGTAAGAGGAAGAGAAGATAGAGGATCACGCCTGTGTCAGTTTTTCAGTGACACACATCACTTCTGCTCTCACCTGATTATGGGAACATTATTCATATGGACCTGCCTAATGAATTAACATTATTCATATTGCTCTCCCTGTGTATTACCTGCGAAGAAGATGGGTAATGAGAGAAAGACAGGGCTTATTTGCTGACCATTGTATCTTTGATTTAGTATAACTTTTTGTCTTCCAAATATATCTTTCCTTCCTTCTTTCACAACATGAGATCTTTCCTCAAGGGAGACAGCCAACAAAGTTAAATAGGAAAGAAAAACTTTATTTGAGGCTATAGAAGAAGGTCTATATGGACACTGCTTTAATGATTGTATTTTTTCAACCGACTCTTGTGGGAAAAAAAAGAACAGTGATAATGAAAAATATCACAGAGAAGGCATGAATGGGGAGAAAGAAAAGTAAGACTATTTATAGCAGATTCAGATATGTATTTTTTCCATGAGAATAATGCAAAGTCTAAACCAGCATATATTTTTGATACTCCTATTGTGTGCCCTCTTTAAAAGAATATTTGCAATGCACTCAAGCAAAGTCTTCTATAAGAAAGATTTTCTTTAGGGAAGATGGAGAATGTCAAAGTTGACTATAGCTTGCTGGTGCTTGTGTGATAGAACTTTTGTGATATGGATGTTTAAACTCTTCTTTCTATTCACTGAATGGTAATGGCAGACATAACTAAAGCTTTAAAATTTTTAGACTATTATATGCCTTACAATGAAAAATGCATATAAAAATCTTACCTTCTCCCTTGGAAGGCATTTTATTTGGTTAAAATAAATCCCAACTGATTATGTGTCTGGGCAATGATTTTTAAAGATTAGCTTTAACAGAATATCTGTAATACTAAGATGTTATTACCACCATACCAAAGTATTTAATAGCTTCTTTGCCTAGCTATGGAATCTGTTATATCACATGTGGAGAAAGAATGGGTACTTTCCTGCTAAGATCAGGACAAAAACAAGGATATCCACTTTGGCCACTTCTAATCAACACTGTTATAAAAACTATCCAGAGCAATTAGGAAAAAGAAAAAAAGAAAACAGAAAATGAATTAAAAAGTATCCATAATGGAAAGGGAAAAGTAAAACTATCTCTATTGACAGATAACAACCTTGTGTATAGACCTCATGTATTGATGGATAACATGACCTTGGAACTCATATCCCCCAAAATACTATTAAAATAATAAATGAGTTAAGCAAGTTTGCAAGATACAAGATCAATGTAAAAATCAATTGTATTTCTATATACTGTCAGTTAACAATCAGAAAATAAAATTAAGAAAATTCTATTATAAAAACATCAAAAATAAAATACTTAGGAATAAATTTAACAAAACATGAAAATTTTTACACTGAAAGCTAGAAAACGTTGATAAACTTAAGAATTTCTAAATAAATGGAATGATATAGATCCTCTATACCATAGATTCTCAGTATTATTAAGATGGGCATTCTCTCTAATTCAGTCTACTAATTGAGTATGATCCCTAGCAGCATTCTGGCTGGCACCATGCAGAAAATGCTAATATAATAATAAGATAGGTATAAAAATGCAAGTAATCCAGAATCAGCCATATTTCAACTCAATAGACTGCTGAAACATGCTATAGGATGGATGAACCGTGAAAACATGATGCTAAGTGAAATAATCCATCTATAAAAGATCACATATTTTGTGGTTTTATTTATATAAAATACTATATTAGGCAGGACAGGGAGTGGATGCTGACTGCTAAACAATTTTCCTTTTTGCAGTAATGAAAGTGTTCTAAAATTAGATTGTTGCGATGGTTGCAAAACTGAAATACTGAAACCACTTAAGTACTTATTTTAATGGGTAAACTATTTAGTATGTTAATTATATTTCAATAAGGCTATTAAAGAAAGAAAAGCAGCTAGTTCGGGTAAACTATTTAGTATGTTAATTATATCTCAATAAGGCTATTAAAGAAAGAAAAGCCCATTAAAGAAAAAAAAGCAGGCATTTTGATGCTTATTACTTTTTATTTTATGTTAATTAATTTTAAATTCCATGGTATATGTGCAGGATGCGTAGGTTTGTTACATAGGTAAACATGTCTCACTGTGGTTTGTGGCATCTATCAATCCATTACCTTGGTATTAAGCCCAGCATGCATTAGGTGTTGTTCCTGATGTTCTTCCACTCCCAACCGTCACAGGCCCCAGTGTGTGTTGGACTCTTCCCTGTGTCAGTGTGTTCTCATTATAGGTGAGAACATGTGGTGTTCCGTTTTCTGTTCTTGCATTAGTTTGCTGAGGATAATGGCTTTCAGCTCCATTCAAATCCCAGCAAATGACATAATCTTGTTGTTTTTTATGGCTGCATAGTATTTCATGGTGTATATG
This sequence comes from Cheracebus regulus, assembly GCA_963574635.1. Taxonomy (NCBI): domain Eukaryota; kingdom Metazoa; phylum Chordata; class Mammalia; order Primates; family Pitheciidae; genus Cheracebus; species Cheracebus regulus. The sequence continues at coordinate 53,573 of CAUYQU010040498.1, forward strand.
TACTATATTTTCTTTATCCAGTCTATCATTGATGGAGATTTGGGTTGATTCTATGTCTTTGCTATCGTGAATAGTGCTGCATTGAACATACACATGCATGTATCTTTGTAATAGAATGATTTATATTTCTTTGGGTGTATTACCAGTAACGGGATTGCTAGGTCAAATAGTATTTCTCTCTTTAGGTCTTTGAGGAATTGCCATGCAGTCTTTCACAATGGTTAAACTAATTTGCATTCCTACTAACAGTGGAAAAGTGTTCTTGTTTCTCTGCACCCTGCCGGCATCTTTCATTGCTTGACTTTTTAATAATCACCATTCTGACAGCATGAGATGGTATCCCCTTGTGGTTTTGATTTGCATTTCTCTATCGATCGGTGATGTTGAGCTTTCTTCCACATGTTCATTGGCTGCATGTATGTCTTCTTTTTAGAAGTGGCTGTTTATGTCCTTTGCCCACTTTTTAATGGGGTTGGCTTTTTCTTGCAAGTTTAAGTTCCTTGTAGATTCTGAATATTAGACCTTTGTCAGATGGATAGATTGTAAAAATTTTCTCCCATTCTGTAGGTTGTGTTTTCATTCTGATTATAGTTTCTTTCACTGTACAGAAGCTTTTTAGTTTAATTAGATCTCATTTGTCAATTTTTGCTTTTGTTGCAATGACTTTTGATATTTTCACTATGAAATCTTTGCCTGTGCCTGTGTCCTGAATGATATTGGCTAGATTTTCTTCTAGAGATTTTGTGGTTTTGGGTTTTACATCTACATCTTTAATTCATCTTGAGTTAATTTTTGTATAAGGTATAAGGAAGGAATCCAGTTTCAGTTTTCTGCAAGTGGTTAGTCAGTTCTCCTACCACCATTTATTAAATAGGGAATCCTTTCCCCATTGCTTGATTTGTCAGGTTTGTCTTTGTTTGCAAAGGATACAATCCTATATCTAGAAAATTCTATTATCTCAGCCCAAAAGCTTCTTAAGCTGATAAGCAACCTCAGCAAAGTCTCTGGATACACAGTCAATGTGCAAAAACCACAGGCATTGCTGTACACCAAAAACAAGCAGAGAGCCAAATTACGAATGAACTCTTATTCACAATTGCTGCAAAGAGAATAAAATACCTAGGAATACAGCTAGCAAAGGAAGTAAAAAACCTCTTCAAGGGGCACTACAAACTACTGCTTAAGAAAATCAGAGAGGACACAGACAAATGAAAAAACATTTCATGCTCATGGATAGGAAGAATCAGTATCATATAAATGGCCATACTGACCAAAGTAGTTTGTAAATGCAATGTTATTCCCATATAATTACTGATGTTTAGCACTTTTGAGTGACTAAACCAACTATGTCCATTAAACATGATTTTTTGGAAAACATATTAAGTATGAACCTTACTAGCAACATAATAATAGAAAAGAAAATTGAACTAATTGATGGCTAAAACTAAGATATTCAGTGATAATATTAAAAACAACTCTATTTTAGTCCTTTGTTTTGCAGTGAAAAACACTGAAGTTGTGACATATGAAAAATGTGCTTTTTAATGATAACAAAAGCAAAAATTGACAAATGGGATCTAATTAAACTAAAGAGCTTCTGCACAGTAAAAGAAATTATCAACAGAGTAAATAGACAACTTACAGAATGGGAGATAATTTTTACAAACTTTATATGTGACAAAGGTCTAATGTCTAGAACCTATAAGGAACTTAAACAAATTTACACCAAAAAAGCAAATAACCCCATAAAAATGTGGGCAAAGGACATGAACAGACACTTTTCAAAAAAAGACATATGTGACCAAAAATCATATGAAAAAGAGCTCAACATGACTGATCATTAGAGAAATGTAAATTAAAACTGCAATGAGACATCATTTCACACCAATCAGAATGGCTATTATTAAAAAGTTGAAAATAATAGGTGCTGGCAAGGTTGTTGAGAGAAAGGAATGCTTATACACCACTGGTAGGAGTGTAAATTAGTTCAGCCATTGTGGAAGACAGTGTGGCCATTCTTCAAAGACCTAAAGACAGAAATTCCATTTGACCCAGCAATCCCATGACTGGGTATATAGCTAAAGGAATATAAATCATTCTATTATAAAGAGATGTGCCACATATATGTTCATTGCAGCATTGTTCACAACATGAAAGTTATGGAATCAACATAAATGCCTATCAATGATAGACTAGATAAAGCAAATGTGATACATATACATGGTGGAATACTATGCAGCCATGAAAAAGAACAAGATTATATCCTTTATTGGGACATAGATGGAGCTGGAGGACATTAACCTTAGAAAACTAACACAGAAACAGAAAACCAAATACTGCATGTTCTGGACACATAGAGGGGAGTAACACACTGGATCATTTTGGAGAGTGGAAGTTAAGAGCAGGGAGAGGGTCAGGAAAAATAACTAATGGGTATTAAGCTTAATACCTCAGTGATGAAATAATCTGTACAGCAAACCCCCATGACAAAAGTTAACTTATCTACAAAATCTGCAGTTATACCCCTAAACTTAAAAGTTAAAAAATGTACTTTCTTATTAAATATTTTTTCTTCTTATAAGTAAATTGTGTTTTTAGTTCAGTGACAATGTTTGTAAGCTAGCATTGTTAAACATATTCTCCTAATTTTTAATTATTTTCTTCCTTATGCCCAGAAATGAACAAAGCAGGAAACTTCTGTAGATATTAGTTGAAAATGTAAGGTTATCTGACAATTATAGCCTATTATAGTAGTTGAAAGTAAAACAAAAATATGTTTTTTCCATTAATATGGCACCAGTTAACTGTCTTTGTGGAGAGTAGTAGAGTGACGGTAGTCTTAAATATGTGAAAAGATGAGGAAATACGGAAACTCAATTGACCTAACAAATATTTATTAAATCATTTTATGTACAAGATGCTGGGCTAGTAAATATAAAAAAATAAAGGAGCGCAGGTGTTGTTTTCAAGGAAATACTATTTAATTTGAGAGACCAGGCATACACATATAGGTAAAATGAAAATTTGACTGTATTTGACAAGTGTTCAAGTGTACAATGGTATGCTGACAGTTAAGAGATAGATGACTACAGGTAGGGATAGTTTACAAAATTCTCAGAGAAAGAGGTAAAGGTTTGAGCAAAACATTGAAAGACAGTATTGCTTATTTATGAATATTAAAACTGAGGCTCAGAGAGTTAAATGATGCTGAAAATCTCCATAATAAGTGATAGATCTGTGGTTAGTGCAAAAAAAGTTTTCAAACTTCAAGTTTGAAATAATCCCCTGTGATTTCCTACTAGCCGGAACTTTCTATCAGTAGTTTATTAATGTATATTCATGCACAATAAAACCATCAGCTTCAGCATTTAGAAATAGCAGCTGTTGAAATATTATATGTGATTTTTTTTCTTATTACAAGAAATTTTATTTTATTTTTTTATGGTACATGTTCATCAGTTTTTTTTGTTGTTGTTTTATTTTTTAATTTTTTTATTGCATTTTAGGTTTGGGGGTACATGTGAAGAACATGTAAGATTGTTTCATAGATAGGTGATTTTAAAGGAGAGACACCACTGCTGAGAACTCACACCAAAGGAGGATGAGCCTGTTAGTGTGGAAGACACTTCCCAGCTAAAATCACCCTGCCATACCAAATGACAAGAAGCAGCTATTTGGCATAGTCTTCAAGCTACCTGCCTGGAGGCTGTGTTTTCCAGGTGCTATACCTCTGCTTCCTCCCCCAGGTAACTGAAATTCTAGAGTTACATAAGCACATCAGGGAGAGGAATGAAGGGTAGAGCTGTGTATCAGACTGTGGGTGGGGAAAATCCCAGCCTTCTGGATCATCTGAAGGTACTTACTGGGTGCCAAATACAGCAGGTGACAGAAGTATGCAATTTTACTGCACATCATAAGAAAAGAATGACCTAAAGACACAGATATTACATGTTTCTTGATGAGAATAGGATATTGTAAAAGTATCTATTAATTACTCTACAAATTAATATATGTGTGTAAGTCAATTGCAAATAAAAATTTTTATTTTTTTCAATTAAAATTTAAAATTTCTATGGAAAAAATAAATGAGGTACCAAAACAGAGATACAGACCCATGGAACAGAACAGAGGCCTCGGAGGCAATGCCACACATCTACAACCATCTGATCTTTGACAAACCTGACAAAAACAAGCAATGGGGAAAGGATTCCCTGTTTAACAAATGGTGTTGGGAAAACTGTCTAGCCATGTGCAGAAAGCAGAAACTGGACCCCATCCTGACACCTTACACTGAAATTAACTCCAGATGGATTAAAGACTTAAACATAAGACCTAACACCATAAACACCCTAGAAGAAAACCTAGGCAAAACCATTCAGGACATAGGCATAGGCAAGGACTTCATGACTAAAACACAAAAAGCAATGGCAACAAAAGCCAAAATAGACAAATGGGACCTAATTAAACTCCAGAGCTTCTGTACAGCAAAAGAAACAATCATGAGTGAACTGGCCACCAACAGAAAAGGAAAACATTTTTGCAATCTACCCAACTGACAAAGGGCTAATATCCAGAGTCTACAAAGAACTAAAACAGATTTACAAGAAACAAACAAACAAACCCATCCAAAAGTGGGCAAAGGATATGAACAGACACTTTTCAAAAGAAGACATATATGAGCCCACAAATACATGAAAAAATGCTCATCATCACTGGTCATTAGAGAAATGCCAATCAAAACCTCATTGAGATACCATCTCACACCCATTAGAATGGCAATCATTAAAAAACCTGGAGACAACAGGTGCTGGAGAGGATGTGGAGAAATAGGAACACTGTTACACTGTTGGTAGAAGTGTAAATTAGTTTAGCCATTGTGGAAGACAGTATGGCAATTCCTCAAGGAGCTAGAAATAGAAATTCCATTTGACCCAGCAATCCCGTGACTGGGTATATACCCAAAGGATTATAAATAATTCGATTATAAAGACACATGCACATGTATGTTCACTGTGGCACTTTTTACAATAGCAAAGACTTGGAACCAACCCAAATGCCCATTGATGATAGACTGGACAAGGAAAATGTGGCACATATACACCATGGAATAATATGTAGCCATAAATATCGATGAGTTCATGTCCTTTGTAGGGATGTGGATGAACCTGGAAACCATCATTCTCAGCAAACTGACACAAGAACAGAAAATCAAACACTGCATGTTCTCACTCATAGGTGGGTGTTGAACAATGAGAACACATGGACACAGGGAGGAGAACATCACACACTGGGGTCTGTTGTGGGGGAATAGGGGAGGGACAGTGGGGGTAGGGAGGTTGGGGGGAGATAACATGGGGAGAAATGCCACATATGGGTGACAGGGGGATGGAGGCAGCAAACCACGTTGCCATGTATGTACCTATGCAACAATCCTGCATGTTCTGCACATGTACCCCAGAACCTAAAATGCAATTAAATATATATATGTAAAAGAATGAGGTCATGTTCAGGTTTTGTTGTTGTTCTTAAGTGTTCACAGTTTATGGTGAGCATCTGTTTCCTTTAATTTCAGAAAGGCTCTGTCATGAGAATAGGCAGTGAAGCAGTCAGGAGGCAGCACAGCTTTGTGGAGAACAGGGCAGGCTGCAAATTGTTGGGGCCCAGGCTCACCTGTCTGTCACTAGCTGGAAGAACTCTGACAGATCTGTGAGTTTTGAGGGCTTCATCTTCATCAGTAAGGTGCAGGTAATGGTAATGCTTCCCTTATGGGGCTGTCATCACCACCCTAGGTGATATATACAGAACTCCTGACCCACAATGGTCACTCTATAAATACTATTGTGCTATGATTGAAGCTGGTTGGAAAACTGTGAATGTAAACTCTCCAGGAGAAAGTGCAAAGTGTCTTCAGAGATTAGCTGAGTGTTAGATCGTGCCTCAGGGAACAGACATTCCTTAGACACCTGCTTTGTACCAAGCCCTGCGCTAGCACTCTATATATATACCTGCATCTTTGTACCCTCCACTCCAGGTACAGCACCTTGGAAGCAGCCAACAAGTACTTGTTGACTGTATGTATGTATGTATACATGAATTAATGAGTAAATTTATTTAATCCTGACAATATTGCCAGATAAATATTGTCATCTTCATTTTATGGATTAAAAGAGCAGAGGCTTTGAGTGGGAAAATCACTTCTCTAAAGTTACAGGATTTGTAGGGTTAATCAGCGAACCACATAAGCCTTCTTTTAAAAATGTTTGTAAGGCCAGGCATGGTGGCTTACATCTGTAATCCCAGCAATTTGGGAGGCTGAGGTGGGTGGATCACCTGAGGTAGGGAATTCAAGACCAGCGTGACCAACATGGAGAAACCCCGTCACTACTAAAAATACAAAATTAGCCAGGTGTGGTGGTGGCACATGCCTGTAATCCCAGCTACTCGGGAGGCTGAGGCAAGAGAATCTCTCTTTTTTTTTTTTTTTTTTTAGAAACTGCAAAAGAAAGAAAAAAATGAAAGAGAAAGAAAGAGGAAGAGATTTTAGAAAAAGAGAGAAAAGGAGAAAGAAAGAAACCACAAAAGAAAGAAAAAAAGAATGAAAGATAGAAAGAGGAAGAGAAAGAAGGAGAGAGAATGGGATTCTTGTTTTATTGCCCAGGCTAGAATACAGTCTAAAAATGCATATTAAAAACCTCTTTTATGCCAATAATTGTGTTTAACAATGGAGACAGGAAG